>CANNZV010002937.1:0-79161 GCA_947561585.1 Caprella mutica
TATCTAAAACCAATGATCTATCTACAAGAAGGATCTATTTACAACAGCAGAACTTTATACAGCAAAGGATCTATCTACAGCAATGGATCTATCTACAGCAAAGTGATCTATTTTCAGTAAGGGATCTATCTACAGAAAAGAATCTGTCTACACCAAAAGATCTATCTACAGCGCAGGATCTGTCAACAGCAAAGGATCAATCTTTAGCAAAAGATCTATTTACAACAAAAGTTCTATCTACAGCAAAGGATCTATCTACTTTTATGGATCTATCTTAAGCAAAGGATCTATCTACAGCAAAGGATCTACCTAAAACCAATGATCTATCTACAAAAAAGGATCTATTTACAACAGCAGAACTTTATACAGCAAATGATCTATCTACGGCAAGGGATCTATCTACGGCACAGGATTTGTTTATTTATTTACAGCGAAGGATCTTAGATATATCTACTGCTAAGGACTTATCTACGGTAAAGTATCTATCTACTACAAAGGATCTATCTACAGCAAATGATCTATCTACAACAAAAAATCTAAGTACAGCAAAGGATCTATCTACAGCAAAGGATCTATCTACAGCAAAGGATCTATCTACAGTAAAGGATCTATATACAGCAGAGTATCCATCTACACCAAACAATTTATCTACAGCAAAGGATCTATCTGCAGTAAAGGATCTATCTACTGAAAAGGATCTATCTACAGCAAAAGATCTATCTACAGCAAAGGACCTATCTACAGTAAAGGATCTATCTACATGTCAATAAGGATTAAATAATACAGGTAAATAAGGATTTAAAAACAGTTTGCAGAATATGGAATATTTTTTCAAGACTCTCTGCGGGAGTTTTGACTGAATTTTAGAAATTGGAGATCTCTGCGGGAGATCTTGAATTAATTTCTAATTACCATTAATTTAGCTGCGTGAGATTTTGAATCTGCTCCTGAGAGTCAGAGAGCCAGTCTGAAAATAAGGTGCACTTCAATAAATAAATTGAACGACGTTTTTATAGAGAAAAATAGTCTATTCAAGATATTATTGATGGAAATTTGTTATATAAATATAGCTAGTTATATATTAAATGAATATACGACAAAAAATTAATTAATAATTAATGACTAATTATATAAACTAAATTGTAACCACAATGTGACAATATGTTGTTGACATATCATTACGTCAACATCATAAAGATTGCACTGAACTTCTTCATAACCAATAGGGTGGAGAGTCTTTAATGACATCACTGTATTTGATAGTGCGATGCACCAATCACAGCTCTCAGATATGAAAGTACGTTCAGGGGTTCAGCCACACATACTTACCAAGTTACCCCCCCCCCCCCCTCATCAACAATGCCCAGTTCATTACTTGTCTGATAAATAATTATTATATCATTACATGTTTAATACCGCAATAGGTAACACTTATTTGAGAAAATAGGTATCATTAATTTATTATATATACCTATCGTATTTTCTCATACCTTCCTATGACCGAAAATGTGAAATTGACCGCTAATTCATAGCTGCAAAGTTCCTCTATTCTAGGGTCGAAAATGTGTTATCATACAATAACTTAAAACTTTCCTCAGAATATAAGAAAAAGTTAAGGAATTTAACTAAAATTTTAAATGGTTATTTTGATATCGGCTTACTATAAATAAATAACCAGTTAAAGTAGTTAGTATATCATACAATATTTCTGTCGTCGGGAATATGGAAACGTCTGATAACTTGAAACTTACCCTGCATAGACTGGTACCTAATACTCTAGTTTCTTAATGTACGGTGTATATAAACAATATGAATAACGTAAATCACTGGAAGCAGGTAGTTTGAATTATTGTAGGAAGGTATCTGTTTTTAAATTTACCACTAATCTATAAAGTTTACTTGTACCTAGTTTTTTACGATCTTCGTGGGATAGGATTGTTGCCTAGGTGTTTATAAGTAAACTACCTATGCAATAATGCATCTTGACGTATTAATAATATAAAATTCATTGTCTAACGTTAGAAGTGCACTCCACAGGTGATTCTTGCTCAGTATAATACCTACCTATAAATTTTTCTGTTAGAATATTTTTGTGTTATTGCAATTAGCTACACTGTACCTAGTTTCAAAGTGCAATGTGCTTAGTTTCGAACTACAGTGTACCTAGTTAGTTTCAAACTACAGTGTATCTAGTTAGTTTCAAACTACAGTGTATCTAGTTAGTTTCAAACTACATTGTACCTAGATAGTTTTAAACTAGAGTTTACCTAGATAGTTTCGAAATACAGTGTACCTAGATAGTTTCGAAATTCAGTGTACCTAGATAGTTCCGAAATAAAGTGTACCTAGTTAGTTTCGAAATACAGTGTACCTAGTTAATTTTGAAGTACAGACAGTGTACCTAGTTAGTTTTGAAGTACAGACAGTGTACCTAGTTAATTTTGAAGTACAGACAGTTTACCTAGTTAGTTTTGAAGTACAGACAGTGTACCTAGTTAGTTTTGAAGTACAGACAGTGTACCTAGTTAGTTTTGAAGTATAGACAGTGTACCTAGTTAGTTTTGAAGTACAGACAGTGTGCCTAGATAGTTTCGAAATACAGTGTACCTACCTAGATAGTTTCGAAATACAGTGTACCTACCTAGATAGTTTCGAAATACAGTGTAGCTACCTAGTTCTCCAAGAAATACAGTGTACCTAGATGGTTTCGAAATACAGTGTACCTAGATGGTTTCGAAATACAGTGTACCTAGATGGTTTCGAAATACAGTGTACCGATAGTTCCGCCAATTAAAATAATAATTTTTAGGTAGCCTTTTTCTTTTGTTTCTGCTTCTATGGACCAAAGATGCTATTCATGGTTTCTGTGAGATAGGGGTGGAGGGGGGTGAGGGCAAGGAGAGGGCCCCCTCCCCCCCTTTAACCCATTTCTTTCTATTTTATTATAAATATACCTTTTATATTATAATTACCTAAACTTTTTTTCCATATCTGCTTTAGTTACTCCTAATTGGTAGCTAGTGAATGAAAATTTAGCTCTGACCATTACATAATTATATACCCGTATGTACGTTGAAATATGTGACGTCACCGTCGTCACGTTATGCCTCTCTCTGATTGGTTAATATTTGGCCAATAGCGTTCACGTAGCAGTTAAACATCTTTCTATTCAGTGGTCTGTACTCTGTGGTAGGCTATAATAGTACCAGATATTAGTTAGTCTGATTTAATTTTACGACGAGAGTTTATTGGTTAAAATTATCGAAACGACGATTTATATATTTCTTACGACGGTATAAAAATTATACTAAAGAATTAACGACGATCTGCACTACTTTCCAGACTGGTCAGAGAGTAACTGCCTCTCAAATTATAATCTCTCCGGGAGAAGAGACACATTCTGCAGACTGGCTCGTAGCCTCGTGACCCCCCTGGTGGCTTATGACCTACCTACACCCTTACAGAGTATGTCAGTTAAAGCCAATTAATTGGCTTAGACTTCTAAAGGTCAAAACTCAGATATGTCTTAATTGGCTTAAAATTTTGAATCAATTCCTGTTTTTCCATGTTAATTTTGGCTTGAAATCTTCAAAAAATGAGCCAAATTGGCTTGGCTCAGAATTTTTGTGAAATTTTGGCTCTATAATTGGCTTCAAAATTTCCAGCCTCTGAAACATGGCAAAGACCAAAGCATGCATAATCAGTATCCGGATTTTTAATTTTTAGGGCAATTTGTCTCCGAAAATTTTAAAATTTCTCTCCAAAATGGCTAAAAATCTTAAAATTCTCTCCACTAATTATCCAGACTGCAGGAAATGGTATACTGTTCTCCAAGAAATCCTCTATTTTGGCTTCTGTTCTCAGTAAAATACATGTAAATATAGGAGTAAATTAAGGATTGTTTGTACAGAAAATGTTAAAAATGTCCCATATTCTTCAGACTTCAGTCAGGCACTAATTACATGTAAATATAGGAATTAATTAGAAAATTGTCGCCGGATAATCCAGGAGACCAATTTCAAGGCCTAAAGCCTAAAGAGTCGCCAGATAAACTTCACAACTTCATGCATCTTTTGCAGACTAGACTGGAATGGATAATCAAGTTTTAAATCCCACCAAAATTTACATGAACTCGGTAAAAATATGTCATCAAAATGAAATATAAACGGTTTAAAAATATTCATTATTACGGTAGTTATAGCCTGACAAGGTAGTGCGTTGAATTGCCCCAAATACGCAAAAGTGCATGGGGTAATTAATTGCACACATCATGGGGTAATTAATTGCAGTTTCCTTGAGAGATAATATACATGTTCTGAACAATCAGATATGTTTGTTTAGTGTTGTATTCAAACATGTTTGGTTTAAAATTTGAGGTTTACCATCTGCATTCCATTCAGTCATCTACTTTGACACTGCTGTGAATCTGGCCCAATCTGCTATGACGCTGCCTTGAATCTGCCTCGATCTGCTATGACACTGCAGTAAATCTGCAATGACGCTGCCATGAATCTGTACCGAACTGCAATGATGCTGCCGTGAATCTACCCCAATCATCTATGAAGCTGCCGTGAATGCTACTTCTGTGAATCTGCCCCGATCTGCTATGACGTTGCCGCGAATCCGCTATGACACTGCCCAAACTGGTATGACACTGCAGTGAATCTGCGCCAATCTGCTATGACACTGCTGTGAATCTGCCCTGATCTGCTATGTCGCTGCCGTGAATCTGCCCCGATCTGCTGTCAGTCGGAAAAAGATGCATGAAGTTGTGAAGTTTATCTGGCAACTATTGAGACCTTGAAATTAGTCTCCTGAATTATCCGGCAACAATTTCCTAATTAATTCCTATGTTTACATGTAATTAGTAGAGAGATTTTTGGCCATTTTGAAGAGATATTGAAAAATCTTTAGAGAGAAATTTCCGCAAAAATTAGATATCTGGAGACTGATTGTGCATGCTTTGCAGACCGGATCATGATGTTGCCGTCATATCGGGCAGTGTCATAGCATATTCACAGCAGCGTCATAGCAGATCGGGGCAGCGTCATAGCAGATCGGGGCAGCGTCATAGCAAATCGAGGCAGATTTATGGCAGTAGCATAGCAAATTGGGGCACTTTCATTGTAGTAGCATAGCAAATCGGCGCATGTTTTTATAGTAGTTTTGGGGGGTTAATAATCATCCACCTGCATGTCCTATTAACCATTGAAGTTGATAATCATCCTCATTGCAATTAATTACCCCAAAAGTGTGAGACAATTATCCCTATTCTCAGTAATAGTCAATCGTGAAGTGTTTTATTAATAAATAACGAACCATAAGAGATAGAAGGTTGAAATTTGATTAACATCATTTTCAAAGTGTTATCTTTGAAAGTGTAAGTATGAAGTTTCTACCTTGCTTAATTTTTATGCTAGATCAAATTTTGCGGAAAGTGCAATGGAAAACCCCGGTCGATGTTATCATGAAAAAATTTGCTTTTATTTACTGTTCCATATGTATATCAAATTTCACAAGTTCTACAATTGGTAATAAATAAAAAAATCTTGGTGGCAATCTCTGTAGCTATTGCCTTATGTCTGAAAAGATTTTTTTTCTGCATTAATGACTCCTTATAGCCTCTCAGATAATGTGTGCAAATATAATAACTCAAAATAATCTAGAAAAGCTATTTTTCATAATTTTTTTTTTCAAGAAAATTCTGAAAATTGGCTCTCATAAAAAATTCTCTTTCAATTACAAAATGCATCAACTCTACAATTTTAGAGCTGAAGATATGGCATTTTTTTCATTTTCTTCAGAATTTAATTGCCTACATAGTTACAACCGATTTAAAAAAAAAAAAATCCAATGTGTAAAAGAGTATATTTAAACATTTGAATTAAAAAAGAAATTGAGAATTTTTCATTTTTTCAAAATTTCCTGAACATTAATTTGGATGAAAAAAAAGCTATGTACTGATGTTGGAAACTAAATTCTGAACTATGTGAAATAACTCCCATGTCTATAACTCAAAAATTGAAGTAGGTGAAACAGGTTTAGAGTACTCCAATATTTTTTTTCTTTGGGGTTAGATGTGTAATCTGGGAAAATTGCATTGAATTTTTTTGGGCATTAGCTAAATGACTCCCTATAGTCTCCTGGATAATGTGTTAAAATATTAGAGCTCAAACCTATCTAGTAGTTCTTTTTTATTAGTTCTTTCCTACCAAAAAAATCAGAAGATTGGATATCCTGAAAAATTGCTTTTTCAGATTTCAGTCAGTTTCTTCTGAGTTTTACAGATGGAGACAAACAGAAAGATGTAACTTGTTCAACATGCACTTTGCAATAAAGCGATTTGGCGTTTTGTTCCATTTCTTGTCCACTTTAAGTTCTTCATATTTTTTTCGAACATTTTCTCTCATTTTTACAGAAAAAAATTAAACTAATCTTTTTAAGAGTTTGAAAAAAACCATCTGCTTTTTTTTTTTTTGGAGGTGAGGGTTATTGTGAATACCATAATATTTAAGACAAAGGTTGTTCTGAAACTTCAGGTACATTCTCTTTAAAAACTCTCATTTTCATGACTTCAATACCAAAATTTTCATTTTTTCAGGTGAAATTTAACTTTCATTCAAAAATTATATTCTTCTTTAGAATGTTCTCACAAAAAAGCTGCTAGCTACCTCCTTTTTATTATGTAGTTAGTTATAATAGCCAACCAATTTATACTTCCAAACCAACTAAGAAAAAATAAATTAATACTAAGCCAAAATAAGTTGGGCAACATAGTTATTAATTTAAAATTTCTAGCTGCCTAATTTTTAATGTTAATTTGAATAGCTACTTTAAATACAAATCCAATTCAATTTTCAACCTTTATCATTAAATTTATTTCATTTCTTTTCAGCATAATTTTCCAATTAGTTAATTTTTATGAATATTTGTTACACTACACACACAATGTAGATGATTTATTGTGTTGCATTAGTTTCTTGAAACTTTTACTGACTAATTAGCAATAATATTATTTCTCTGCCAAGCATTACTGTAGCCTTTTCTCTATGGATTTTGAAGACTGGGCTGATGATGAGTTTCTCAGTGACGTAGAAGCTATTGAGAGAACTTACCTATCTAGCAAGGGAAATGTGTGAGTATTTTCCTGTGAGATTGAGATTTATTTCAGTATATTTGTCATGTTATTTTCTGATAGTTAGCTATGATATTAAAACTAAATGTTATTGCAGAAACTGCGTTAACATACCTAAGTGCAAATCGTGAAGTTTTAAATTGAATTAAATAGTTGATTATTAACTTGCATACTTTATTGAATTATTGATAATTAAATAATCATTAGTTAAAGTCTGAGTGTATTTTGATGATGATATCTCTTCAAATTAGACCAACACCAAATCATCGATCACCACATCAGAATAATGTATGGGGACCCTCAGTGGCTGATCCTGTCCCTTCAGCTAGTACTGCTTCTCCCTGTAACACTCATCATTCATTCACTACACCTAAAGGATACTTAGAACACAAAAATGCTGTGGAAGATCCAATTGACTTTGATACAGAAGCAGGAAGCACATGGATTTATCCCATTAATTATCCTTTAAGAGATTACCAGTTTAATATTGTTCAGGAGGCATTATTTAAAAACACATTGGTGTGTCTTCCAACAGGTAAGATTGCTAGAATTTTTTCCCTAAAAGTCAATATCATTTGCATTAGCTAAATAAAAGTAAATTTTGGAAGAAAAATTTATACCTAGCTAGTTTCAATTCATTGATGAATCATAAATGCTCTTATATATTTGTTAATGTTCTTATATATTTGTTACTTATAAAATAGATTGGTTTTGTAATATATTAACTTTTTTCTTGTATTTCAGGATTAGGTAAAACATTTATTGCCGCTGTTGTAATGTATAATTACTACAGATGGTTCCCAAGTGCAAAAATCATATTCATGGCACCAACTAAGCCTCTTGCTGATCAACAATTGAAAGCTTGTTTCTCAATCATGGGAATACCGCAGGAAGACATGACTCTACTCACTGGCAATGTTGTATCGGCTAAAAGAGAAAATTTATGGAAAATAAAGAGGATATTTTTTCTCACTCCACAAGTAGTTGCAAATGACTTGAGTCGTGGCATTTGTCCTGGTACAGACATTAGATGTGTGGTGATAGATGAAGCACACAAGGCCACTGGAGGGCATTCTTACTGCCAAGTATTAGAGTTACTTTGTCAACATACCAAACACACGCGCATCCTAGCACTCTCTGCCACTCCTGGCTCTGACTTGCAAAGTGTTCAACAAGTGATTGTGAATTTGCTAATTTCTCATATTGAAATTCGTAGTGAAGACAGCGCAGATATTGCACCTTATACTCACACAAAGAGCATCAAGAAGATAATAGTTGATTTAGGAGAGAGATTGGAAACAATCAAGAGACTCTATTTTGAAGTAATTGGACATCATATCAAAAAGTTGATCAATCTGAACTTACTGTATACAAGAGATGAGACAACTGTGACAAAGTTCCAAATTTTGAAAGCTCGAGAAGCAAGTAGAATGGCTCCCCCTCCAGGTGTCACTAGTTTCCAATTGAAAGCAGCTGAAGGAACCTTTGCTCTCTGTATAACCCTATACCACGCCCTAGAGCTTTTACAGCAGCATGGTGTTCGAAGCTTCTACACCTTCTTGAATTCGACTCTGGATGGAGAGAATACACAAAAGAGTGCAATTCAAAATGAAATGACTTATAATTCTTCTTTCAAGAATTTCATGCGATCACTGAAAAAAGATTACATGAATCCTACACTGGAGAGACCATTGCCTTCTCACCCAAAGATGGAAAAGATTTTATCAGTCGTTAGAGAACACTTCGAAAGTTTTGCTTCAAAAGGAATGGATACGAGGGTGATAGTATTTTCACAATATAGAGTAAGTGTCATGGAAATCACTGAACACCTCTCTTCTCTAGCACCTCTTGTGAAGCCTACAAGTTTCTTGGGGCAAAGCTCTTCATCTAAGGGCACTAAGGGTAACACACAAAAAGAGCAAATTGAAGTGGTCAACAAATTCAAATCAGGGACCTATAACACTCTGGTGGCGACTTGTGTTGCCGAAGAGGGTCTTGATATAGGCGAGGTAGATCTCATTATTTGCTATGATTTCCCCAAATCACCAATTAGGTCGGTTCAGCGAATGGGCAGAACAGGACGCAAAAGAGAGGGGGGTGTTGTTGTTCTGCTAACCAAAGGAAAAGAAGAATCTACCTACAATTCTAGTCAGTTTCAAAAACGCGTCATCGATACTATCCTACGCGATGTAAAGAAACTAGAGAGACATCTTTATGAGAGATGTCCAAGGATGGTACCTGGGCACTTACAGCCACAATGTCAAAAGCTGAACATGACCACTGAAACATACCAAGTGAAGGCAAATGCAACCAAGAAGAAACTAGCAAAACCTTTAAAAGAAGATGGTAGGATAAAATCATTATTTGCCGCAGCTAATGGTAGAATGCAATTTTTTATCAGAAAGACTAAAAACATTCTTACTCCATCTGAATTGCAGTGGTACAAAGATACCCTTTATATTGAAGAAGGTGAAATAAAAAAGATGTCAAAACCAAAGATGTCACTTTGGGATGAAGGTTGGTTCAGTAATTCTGAATATTATTTAGCTTATATTACTCATTCCTACATATTTTTAGTCATTAAATTTCATCGACAGTTATGAATTTATGTTCTCATTCATGATTTTTTAAACTTGCAAGAAATTCTCACTCATTGCAGATTATTTATTTCCGGAGGCGAATACTATTTCATTGGGAGAGTATCATCCATGGCAGACCAGACAGCAGAAAGGAGTTTTGTTAGAGGCAGGAAAGGGCGGAGCAAGACTAGTCAAACTCTCTAACTTGATTGACGACAGACTGTTGTGTGATTCAAAGACACCTGACATGCCTGATGCATCTTGCCTAAAAGACTTCATGGGTTTGTGATTTATTTCAGCTAATAGATTAGTTAAATATTCCTGGTAGTTGAATGCATTTCATGTATTATTTAGCTTCAATACTAGTGTTCAGATCCGTTTAAATAAGATGTAAGCTGAAAATTATTATTGAATCTAGCTACAAGCAATTATTGAACTGTTTTTCTATTATTATTTCAGGTGAAGTTCTTGACGAGAATGATGAATTGAGTAGTCCGTCAAAGAGAAATAAACGAATGAGATCAACTGATAAAGAAACAAAAGATAAAAATCAGTCAGCTAAAAGATTGAAAGTTGTTGACCCAAAGATTTGCTCGAAGCAGAAGAACCCCACTATTACTAGTTTCTTTACTTGTCAAAAGGACAAAACATCTAAAGTTACACCTACAACTGAAACTTCTGATGATAGTGATGTTGAGTTACTTTTCGATAGTCAAGCTGTTCCTCCAAGTTTGAGAAGTAGAGCACAAACTTTCAAGAAGAGAAAAATGGGTTCAGTTTGTGACGATCTACCAGACATTATAGAGGAAAATGAAGTGTTACCCAATGATAACATCACCAAGAATCAATCTTATCTAAATATAGGATACACTCATATTCCTGCCAAAAGAAATCTCACTGCTAATTGGAAAGGTCTCAGGAATTATGATAACCCAGACTCTTTACAAATTGATACTCCACCAGATTCTGATGAAGATTTGTTAGAATTTTCTTCTGATGAAAAAGAGGGAGAGGAAACCAATGGAGAAGTAGAAAGTATGTTATCTTACCTACATGATCATAACAAACTAGACCTTCTTTACGAAATAAGCAAGAAAAACTGCATAGAATTGAATCACAATTCAAAAGTTTCAAATTCTGTTTCGTGTTCGACACCAGTAAAGTCTTTCAAGAATTTTTGTAAAAATTCTGGCAAGGAATTGGAGAAATCAAATACCCCCAGCATAATGCCTTTCAAAATGCCTGAAGTGATCAGTACTATTAAAAAGAATCCTTTTGAGAAACTAATATCTCCCATCTTGAAATGCTCCAAACGAAAAACAGTGCACGAGTCGAAAGTTGTGTCAGCTAAGGAATTATTTCCTGTAAACCTGAAAATTGACTCAGTTTCTAAAGCTGCTTGCGATATTACCAAATCCAAAACTACTGAACCACGTTCAACATTCAAGTTTAATATAAAGAAAAGGTTATCTATGTTTGCAGCTCCAGAGTCAGATTCAGAAGAGGAAAATGAAACATTTGAGGATAATCCTAGGTTGAATTCTGTTGCTAATAATTGTCATGGTTTAATGAAGAAGTCATATCATCAAACCCTTGAAAATATATCGATCACACAGGAAAATAATGTTAAATGTAATGATATTATTGAAAAAAGAGAACAATCTAGTCAAAAGGAAATTATTATTTCTGATTCAAGTAACGCCATTTTCGAAGATTTTCCTGAACTACCTAATTCAGAAAATATTGATGCTGATAATAAAATCTATCGAAAAAATTCAAGCGTATCAGTTGCTAAAAATATCACAAAATCAAACTACACTGCAGTGCTTGATGACGAGATAGAAATTTGTCCCGTGAATAATTTAGTAAATATAAATACAGATGTTACTAGTAGGAGTGTATCTCATTTTGCTGAAAAAAGTATAGATCAAAATCACAATCCAAAACAGCATTCTCATCCAAACACAGAAATCACTTCCTCTTTACTCAGCGTAACACAAGCAGTTGATCTCATCAACCAAACATGTGCCAATAAACCAGTTCTACCTCACTTGTCAAATAATGCACACGAATCTATAGATAAACACCTACCGACAATGAATGAATGGCAAATGACGTCAGCAATAACCAATTTCAATTTATTGAGCGATGAAGAAGAGATGATCGAAAGTTCACAAATGAACATTAGAAGCTCATGTGACAATGATAAAGTATCTGAACATTCTGTGACTAGCTTAGATGAAAGAAAAGGGAACATGTCCTTCGATTTGTTTGGAGATTACTTACCTGACGAAATAGATACAAAATGCGATGCAGAAGAGGAAGATTTTGGAATTCAAGAACAAGATTTACCATCACTAAATTTCATTGATAATATTAATGACAATTTACCTGAATCTGCCCCCAAGATAGGCACTCCTGATAAACTCTTGGACTCAATAATTGGAAAGGACGAGGTTAATCCAAAACATGAACTGAAAAACGTTTCATGTCATAGTAATGATTCTCCTTTCAAAAAACCGTGCTCCTCTTTCGAATCTAAAAGCCCGATTATTACTCCAAAAATAAGTGCCTCACTTGATAGAAGAAAAAGAAAGAATATTAAGTTAAATATGAATAAAGAGTACGATGGAGAATCGCTTGATATCTGTGATGGAAATCGAACAACTGAGGAGCAGTCAGATGATCAGATTGTCAAGTCTAATAATGAGAATTCTGTTAATGGCTCCTTAAATAACATGAAATCAGTAGTTGAAAAAGAACCCGAACTTTCCCTTCTAAAAGATACACAAAATTCAAATACTCTCAAGGAAAATAGTATAATTGTAAATTTCGACCTCCTGGATTTTGATGATTTCGATTGGAATGAGGCAGACATATTACCTGAAGAGACATGTACCGAAGTTGTTAATTTAGATACAAAAGATAATAGTAATGGCTCTTGCTCTATCAGCATTAAGAAAACTGAGAACACCCACAATGACTCCAGTATTGTTGGTTTAGATACTCGCAATGACTCCAGTATTGTTGGCTTCAGGAAAATTGAAGATACTCACAATGACTCCAGTGTTGTTGGCTTAGATACTCGCAATGACTCCAGTATTGTTGGCTTAGATACTCACAATGACTCCAGTATTGTTGGCTTAGATACTCACAATGACTCCAGTATTGTTGGCTTCAGGAAAATTGAAGATACTCACAATGACTCCAGTGTTGTTGGTTTAGATACTCGCAATGACTCCAGTGTTGTTGGTTTAGATACTCACAATGACTCCAGTATTGTTGGCTTCAGGAAAATTGAAGATACTCACAATGACTCCAGTGTTGTTGGTTTAGATACTCGCAATGACTCCAGTGTTGTTGGTTTAGATACTCACAATGACTCCAGTATTGTTGGCTTCAGGAAAATTGAAGATACTCACAATGACTCCAGTATAGTTGGTTTCAGGAAAACTAAAAATACCCACAATGACTCCAGTATTGTTGGTTTCAAGAGTAATAAAGATACTCACAATGACTCCAGTATAGTTGGTTTCAGGAAAACTGAAGATACTCACAATGACTTCAGTATTGTTGGCTTCAGGAAAACTGAAGATACTCACAATGACTCCAGTGTTGTTGGTTTCAGGAGAAATACAAACATTAAAATGTTGAAAACCCTTGATTCTTCAGATAATTCTGATTCAAAAGAGGAGAGTAGAGAAGAGAAGAGCAGTAAAGCTTTCATTCCATTTGGACTAGATATTAGCTCTGATGATGAGTTTGTGTCCATTCCTAAAAAAGGGAAAGCAAATACTGTTAGACCAGATACTTCATCAAACCGCTCACCTTCACCTGCTAAATGTAAAAAGAAGGTAATTATCATTAAAATATGTGCCATGCATCTATTTGATATAATTAACGGGCTAGTGGATGAATTTAGATATTGATAGCTAGTTGGTATAATTTTAGTTTAACAAGCTTTTCTATTGAGTTTTAATGCTCTTTCAGTTGTGAAGGATAGTGTTAGGGTTATAGCCACTCAAATTATAACTGCAAAATCTTAGGTTCTTTGTTAGGTAGGCCACATTTGCTGTAATCCCCTAATTTCCTTCTTACACTCGTATAGTAGTACACTGGTTTTAGTCTCATTTCTGAGTGGCTCCTCTAAGCTTGGAAATTAAAAGGTCGCTACCACTAAGAATATAGTTTTAAAAATATTGTTCCTGGCTGAGAAGTATTTGATAACAATTTTTCTAAGGTTACTAACTCATTGATTGGCTGTAGAGATTGACCAATAAGTGTATCAAGGGGGCGTGCCGCCATTGAACCCTTCTGCCATGTCATTAAGCAGTAATGAAATCTGCAGCACAATAAACTAGCGGATACAACAAACTGCATTACAACCATCTATGCTGAGAGTTTCAAAGTTCTTATTATTTTAAAATTAATTTTATTCGTATCATCACAATATGTAAGAAGGAGGAGCAAACAGGGGGTGGAGCACTAACTGTTTAGTGTTCCGCCTCCTGTTGGCTCCTTTTCCTTGCTGACCAATCAGAAAAAAGTTTCCCTTAAAAACATTATCTATAATTAGTGCTGCCGGACTGATTCTTCTGAGTGTCTTGTTTTCATCCTCTTTTTATTGTCAGCATTACAGTAATCTTTTCTTCCAATGAAAATATAGTTATTTTACATATGATTAGATTACTTAGATACTATGTATATTCTCATTTATTCTATATGCTATTTGATAAATAACTGCTCTAAACTAATTAAAAATATGAGAAAATTTCCAGAACTGGTTCTTCAGATTCATATAGATTGTGTTAACTGTAAGTCTAACGAACTTTCATTTTTATGACAGAGTTCCGCGGCATCAAAGTTTCTACTAGTCGAGGCTGATGTTTCAAGTGACGAAGCAAAAAGCAGTGATGAGGAAGATGGACAACAC
The DNA here is from genome assembly GCA_947561585.1 of Caprella mutica. Taxonomy (NCBI): domain Eukaryota; kingdom Metazoa; phylum Arthropoda; class Malacostraca; order Amphipoda; family Caprellidae; genus Caprella; species Caprella mutica. The sequence continues at coordinate 14,648 of CANNZV010002937.1, forward strand.
TTGAACCAGTACGAAATGAGTTTTGTGAATGATGATGTTAATCCCACTCAAGTGGGAGGAGTGGACATGCAGGAGGTTTATCTTCGCTCTGTACGCTCACCGGCTAAAGCAAAGCCTCCTTCTGAGGCCCCCAAACGGCTCCCATCCCGTTTTGACGTGTGCTCTCAAATGGCCGAATATGATGATGACGATAGCTATGCCGAAACTGATGACAGTTTCGTTGTGTCCAATGACTGTATAGAGTTTCAAACACAAGTCAATAGAAGTAACATTGGATGTGAGGATTCTCTTATGGTGACACCAAATAGAAAGAACTCCAAAGCCTCTGGTAAAAGAAAGAGAATAGTGCTTCATGATACTTCAAGTGAAGGGAGTGCAGTAGAAAAGAGTCCAATTAAACCTGTCTCCAAGAAGCGAAATCTCTGTAAGATATCATCTGATGAGGAAAGTCCGCTGAAAACTCCATTAGAAAATAAATCTATAATAATAGAAAATTCAACACCAAAACAAAACAAAACTTCAAAAGCATTTGTGAATTTGAAAAGCCATGTCTCTAAATTCAAAGATTCGCAGAACAGTGATTTTGAAAATTCGCATCCTGTAAAATGTTCTAGAACATTACAGAGTAACAGTACAACGATAACCGGTACTGTTGGTGAATTAGTGACATCTTCAGATAAAAAAAATTCAGATTCCCAAGTCACAGATAGACGATCCATAGATTATGATGGACAGTCTGATTCATCTAACTTGAATGATTCTTCCACTGGCTGGTTGCAAAGACTACCTGCTAAAAAAAGTGAATCCAAGATAGTTTCCAGGGGTAGACAAGGAAAATTAACTTCTTCCAAAACGAAGATGCAAGTTCAGAGAGAGAATCCTATATTGGCTCAAAGATCAACAAATATAGTGATTTCCAATACATCTCCAGTTTCTGATGTGGTTTCTTCCATACCAAAGCCCAAATTTTCCTTCCATTCTATTGGAAAGGATAAAATGAAACCTTCTTCAGAAAATCCTTCAAAAACCTTAACTTCTTTCAAAAGCAGAGTACCTACTGATGAAAGATCTCTTGATCTTCCTTGTACCTCCGCTGCTACATCTTCCAACCTATCTTCACTCCAGACCGATCCCTCCAATGTTAGTAGAGTACCTAATGTACAAAGAAGCACAACTACTTTTCCAAGCTCTAGCAAAGCTCAAAGTACCTCTCGCAAGGACGCCTTTCTCCCACCCACTTCTCCACTAATTCTCATCAACAGTGCCGAGGTCAGTGCTGGTGGATGCCAGATAGCTACTTACCTTCGCCAAACTTTGAAAGCTTCGGTGCACGTCTGCTCCATCAAAGAAACGGATTATATTTTGTCCACACGAATGGCGGCACTCAGGTATGAATTAATATATGAAGAGGGTAAGAAAGAATACTGTTGTTTCTTCAACTAATGCTAAATGTTACTGACCCCATTGGCTGTATCCTGAATTGTCTGTGGTAAATGGAAGAGAAGGGGTGATCCCTTGGGTACTGAATTGTTCTAAAAATGGACTATTGCAATAGTGTCTTTATTTTACCATGTTTATCATTTTTAACCCTACTTCCAGTTTTAGAGTATAGCGCTAGGGTTACGCTCTTCAACTACGAGGTCTTAGAGATTTTTGTGGTTGTTTGTGATTTTGATAATAGAGCTACTTACCTTACCCTTACTAAATTAGTTAAACATTACCGTGTGTTTGAAGTCATTGGTCTGTTTAGGTTTCCTTTCTCTACCTGGTCCAGCACAGCTAACAAAAGTCGTTTGGTGAGTAGAGTGCAAGTGCTGTGCTCATCCTACGAGAAACCTGTGATTATCGTAGAGAAGAACTCCACCACTGGTTAGTATACAGTAGAACTCCTCTGTAGTGAATGAGTTATTATGTAGCCTGAATAGTGAACAAATTTTTCATTGTCTGCCATAAAATAGCCTTTTTCTAAAACTGATGGCAGTTTATCGCAGACTAAAGAAAATTTGTTCACTATTCAGGCTAGCTATATCCTAACTCATTCACTATAGAGGATTGTTAAGAAGCCCCAAAAAAACTCTGCATATATATTTTGTATGAACCTATATAAATTTTATTCATTGGTATGATTTTTTTTCCAAAATCACACATTATTGATGAAGCTATGATTATTTCATTTTCTGTCTCAGGTTCCCCCGGAAGGTCTGTGCCCAGGTCCCGGTACCTGAACACCTTAGAGTGTGCCTCTCTGCAGGTGCCTCACCTCAAACTACTGCACAGTCACTCTCACTCTCAGACTGCTACTATGCTTCAATCTCTGGCGAAGAGGGAGAGTGAACACAGCATTCCAGTGCCCCTCACCCTCATATCTACGCTATACCAGGTGAGAATTGTGTGACTAATAGTATAAAGGGTCAGCTACAATTTAGACCCTTTATTTACTGATGTTAGATAGAACCTTCACCATATTTGCTTCTAATTTTAATACCTAGCGTGATAGGGATATCTCTCTGTGTTTTACTTTTGATGTTTTAGGAGATATCTCTCTGTTTTCCTTACCATATTTTGAGATATCTCTCTGTTCTCCTTACCATATTTTGAGAGATATCTCTGCTTTTCTTATCTTGTTTTGAGAGATATTTCTGTGTGTTTCTTTAACATGTTTTGAGTGTTTTGTTTGTGTTTCAGAGGATAGATTTCTACTGCTCAATGCCTGGTGTGAATTACTGTTCTGCTCTGTGTCTCTCTTACAACTTTCCCCGAGTTGCTGAAATGCTAAGGAGGTAAACTTGATAAAAATGATCTAGCATTGTGAAATGTTCATATCAGGTAAAGGATCTATCTACCACTCTGACCCTTTACTCAAAAGTGTTAGATAGGAACCATCACCCCTGTTTCCTTGTAGCTACAAAAATGCTTTATTTATCAGTTATCTCTAGAAAATTGCATCGCATGATTTATTGTACCCCCAGTTCCTCTTTTTATACAGTTATTCTTACTTCATTCCTGTACATTTTAAGTAACTAACTACAGTGAACTTAGCTATAACCATCTCAAATTAATAAATAACTCTCTAATATCCATGTTGGTTCTATATTTTGATATTAGGTATATTTTCCATTCGATTAATATATCATACGACATATTGGATTTGGATATAGAGGTCACTGTGGCTGATGAATTAATTACTACTAGCTAATAATTTAATTAAACTCATTTTCTATAAAGTAACTCACCGTTGGACCATTTATTGGTCTAAAATTAGAATTGGTCTAAAGAAAGAAATTTATTTGCTACTTTATTAACATTATTTCAGTGTTCTTGTATTTACTATCAAGCGATTGAAATTATTTAAATCATATTAAAATGAAAGTTCATCGAAAACAAAATTAGTATCTGAAATAGGGTAAGTACCGATTCTACATTTTCGATCATTCAAGAGAAACTAACTTTTTAACTCTTCATCCTCAATTCCTACATGGATAATGTAAACGAATTTAAAAAGATAATTTTTTTTCTTATAGGGTTCAAAATGTGGATCCATTCAATTATTCTGAACTTACCCTATAGGCTATAGCTACCAGCCCCATCGCAGGATATTTATTAATTTCTCCATTACATCATTCGTGGCTAACATTTTAAATTTTCTTTTCAGTTCCCCGAAAGTTTTGAGTGAAAAAGGAATGATGCCACTAGCAACTGCCTCCGCCCTGCATAAGTACATCAATACGACATTTAGGAGAGATATGATTGGCTGAGAGGGACGCTCTTTGATTGGCTGAGAGGGACGCTCTTTGATTGGCTGAGAGGGACGCTCTTTGATTGGCTGAGAGGGACGCTCTTTGATTGGCTGAGAGGGACGCTCTTTGATTGGCTGAGAGGGACGCTCTTTGATTGGCTGAGAGGGACGCTCTTTGATTGGCTGAGAGGGACGCTCTTTGATTGGCTGAGAGGGACGCTCTTTGATTGGCTGAGAGGGACGCTCTTTGATTGGCTGAGAGGGACGCTCTTTGATTGGCTGAGAGGGACGCTCTGTGATTGGCTGAGAGGGACGCTCTTTGATTGGCTGAGAGGGACGCTCTTTGATTGGCTGAGAGGGACGCTCTGTGATTGGCTGAGAGGGACGCTCTTTGATTGGCTGAGAGGGACGCTCTGTGATTGGCTGAGAGGGACGCTCTGTGATTGGCTGAGAGGGACGCTCTGTGATTGGCTGAGAGGGACGCTCTGTGATTGGCTGAGAGGGACGCTCTGTGATTGGCTGAGAGGGACGCTCTGTGATTGGCTGAGAAAGACGGACTGTGATTGGCTGATGCAGACTCCAAACAGTCGATTATTCCCCGACAGTTTTATCTTCCTTTTTATTACCATTTAGGCATTTACTGTTAGTTTTATCTCCTAGTTACAAATTTCTAGTCTCATTAAATTATTGTTGCCAATGTTAGTGTTTTGGAACTATCTACCAATAATATTTTGTTAAATTGAAGGAATTTTATTAGTAATTTAATTGAAGATATATTTTGTCTTAAGGTAACTAAAAGAAATAGATTAAATTGGTAAGGTGTTTATAATAAGATGACATTATATATTGACTCTATATAATAATAAGTACAAATGATAGTATTATGAAATGTATTCCTATAATACTTTAACGATCTCTCGAGTTACACTCAACACAAATCTTCTGCTCAAAATAGCACTTCTTTATATCCTACTCATTCCTACCTCCTAAATTAAGTATTGATTCTTTGCTCTTTCAAATATTTCAACTAATTAGTATTACTGTCTAAATTCTAAAGTGAATGTAAACAAATATGCACCTGAATTATGCCTTAAAATATATAGATTTATATTTGATTATAAAATGAACAACAAGTTCTAAATAAAATTCCAAATTGATTTGTTTTCATTGCACATAAATAATATAAATTATATTCTCATTGATTTAGTAGATTGCAATTTACAAGTTTTCGGTCGATAAAATCATTTAACAAAAAAGTTGAGCCTTTTTTAGCCACAGGCTATTTAAATTAAGCTACAGGCTATTAACTGAATAGCTAGCTATTGAACTGAAAAGATTTATCAATCTATTACTGTACAGGAGACTTGTAATATAAGACTACATTCACTAGGTTGTTCACTCTTCATTTTCCTCAAAATCCGCGGTCGGAATACCGAATATTATTACGAATCCTCTCCCCGGAGCATCTTCAATGAGTTCCGTCTCAGCGCCGTATTCGTGCAGCGTGAGGTCAGTGTTGGTTAGGGTCAGTTGGCTCCTGATGAGGGATGTTTCTCCTGAGGAGACAGCCCACCCTGCCATGTTCCCAATACTGGTCACCAAAGGACAATTCTCCATCAGAGCCGTTAAACTGTTGAAAGAAAGGTCCATAGCTTCTCCAAACCAGAGTTCTTTCAAGTTATTCAGTGAGCTCCGTTTGATTATGGTCACCATTTCGTCATCTGTTACTTTGTTACACTCCCCAAAGGCGATATGCTCCAATACTTCACTGCAGAACAAAAACGACTTGACGATTGGTAAATGTAAAACACTTCGGTAGACTATAAGCTCCACCAACTGGGGAAATACTCTCAGGGATCTAATGGAGGAGTTCTCAGAGTAAGCTGTGTTGTTGATAATCAAGCCATGAAGTTCCAACCTACTGAGATTGGGACAGTGTGAAGCTAAAACAGCCAAGTCAATTGCACCCCAAAGATAAGAAAGATGCAAGCTTCTAAGTCTTCTTTGCATATTTCGCAAACTAATCTCAACATCTGAGCTTCGCGCTTTGTGTAACTTCAACTCTACTAAACTTTTAACCATATCAATATTTTGTGGACAGCTGTTCCTTTTGGACAATCTAAATATAGACTTCTCAGCTTTGGACAAAATTTAGACATTATCGTTATTCTATTTAGGGACGTGTAGAGATCATGAATGAATATTAATTTAAATACTAATTTTGGGTCTTCATTATGAACAGCTTCAACGGCGGCTCCAGTTCGTTCGTATCCCCCCAAACTGGTCAAATTAGGTAAATATCTCAGCAAGAGACTGGCTTTGGAAACCGCTAATTTCTGAGCATTTGGACCTCCAAGATCAACTATTTTCAAAGTGTTTGCTAAATCGTTACATCCAAGGTATTGGTCCTTGATTGTTTTCTGAAATAGGCTTTTCACTCCATTATCAGTGAAGTCATCAGATCCTGATATGTCGAGTCTCTCTAACTTGGGGCAATGTTTACCTACTATTCTGAGCATTTCGTCATCGCAAGAGTAGCGGACAGTCAAATGTTTCAGAGTGTGCATTCGTCTGAAACAAACACAAAGTGATCAGAAAAAGAAAAGGATGTCATAACTAGGGTTGTAACTGTTAAAAAACTATATAGCGTATACAATAGGAGTGGACAAGGAAACAACGGTAATCAGTTATATAGAGAGAATATATTTGAGAGTCTTCACAGTAACGAGGTTAGGCAGCAACTGAATGTTATAAGAAAAGTACAGCATGCACAAAAGTATCTTTATGAACATTAAAATTTCAGAGTATAGTTTTATTAGAAAATGACAGAACAATTTATTATTAAAAACATATACATATCAAGTAACTATAAACAAACACATAACTAAATAAGTGTGGTACATTTTTAACACTCCTTCTCACACTTATAAATTCAAATATCTACATACACCTAAAAGCTCTCTTAGTCGTACAAATCGATCACGTGGTAAAGGTTTGGTTAAAATATCTGCAATCATATTATCAGTGTTACAATATTGCAATTTGATTTGATTCGAAAGAACTTGCTCTCTTACATAGTGATATCTGAGATCTATATGCTTAGTTCTCTTTGTACAGATCGAATCATTTGCAATACTGATAGCCGCTGTGTTATCCTCATGAATCAGCATTGGGCTCTCATAATTATACACTAGATCACAAAACAAACTACTAAGCCAAGCAGATTCCTGTGTTGCTAAACATAAAGATACGTACTCTGCTTCGGCAGTTGACAAAGATACACAAGACTGTTTAGAACTGTTCCAAGCTATAGAGGCCCCACTTAATTGAAAAGAATAAACAGATGTGGATTTTCTATCAGACGATTCACCTGCCCAATCAGCATCAGAATAGCCTTCACATTTGTTAGAGCTCGACTTAGAGTATAACAAACCTAAATCAAGTGTCCCCTTAATATATCGCATTACTCTCTTAACAGCGGTATAGTGTTCTGAGGTTGGCTTTGAACTGAATCTGGCTAATTTCCCCACAGCAAAAGCAATATCAGATCTCGTTTTAGTTGACAAATAAATAAGACTGCCTATAGCTGATTGATACAACACAGTGTCACAGAGAGTACTACCGTCTTTTGCAGGCTCAAGCCTCACCTTAACATCCACAGGAGTTCCTACCGGATTAGCATCTGTTAAACCAAACTTTTTCAATACACCTGAGGCATAAACAGACCGACTTAAAAATATTTGACCTTCCCTAAATTTATGAGTGATATTTACTCCTAAAAAGTAACTTAAACATCCCAAATCAGTCATTTGATACCTACTCTTAAATTTATTTTTAATGTCATTGATCAATTCTAAAGACTTGCAGGCTAAAACCAAATCGTCAACATATACAGCTATATAGAACAATACATCAACCTCTCTAACATAAATACAAGAATCGCTTTTACATTGAATAAAGCCTAATTCTTTCAATGTACTATCCAATGCAGAGTTCCAGCACCGTGGTGATTAATTCAAACCATATATGCTACGATTCAATTTGCATACCAAGTGTTCTTCTCCCGGCTTAATAAATCCTTGTGGTTGCTTCATATAAACATCTTCTTCTAGTTTCCCATTAAGAAATGCAGTTGATACATCCATCTGATGTAGGTAAAGATTTTCCTGAACAGCCACGGCAAATATAGATCGCAGTGCCTCGAAACGTGCAACCGGACTGAAGGTTTCATTGTAGTCAATGGAGTATTTCTGAGCAAATCCCTTAGCAACCAATCTTGCTTTGTGTTTCAAAACTTGCCCATCAGAACCCAGTTTCTTCCTATAGACCCATTTACAATCCAGAATGTTTTGCCCATCATTAGGTTGCACAAGGTCCCAAACGCAGTTTTTCTTCATTGCATTTATTTCTGACTCCATAGCCTGCTGCCACAACCGTGCATCACTACTCATAATTGCATCTTTAAGGTTTTCTGGATCACTTGGAGATTCGTGTAAGATATGCACCCAATCTCCGTACATATCAGGGGGATTTCTAATTCTTACAGGCCTTTTTTCAGGAAGCACAGTGTCATCAATTGTTGCAGGGGGGAGTTCTTCCAGAGTGACAACTTTATCAAAATTCCCATCAGCAGATTCAAAAGAAGAACACTCCTTCTGGGAATCGATTTTATCGCTTTCGTTAAATATGATATCTCTACTAATGAAAACTTTCTTCTTTTCAAGATTATATAACCTATAACCTTTAACATCAGAACTATATCCCAAATGAATGCATTTAATGGACTTCTTATCTAACTTCTTACGTTCACTTGGCACTACATGAGAATAAGCTACACACCCAAATACTCTCAAGTGATTCACTTTAGGTTTAGTACCATAAAGCGCTTCGTAAGGGGTCTTACTCAGTAGTGCAGATGTTGGGCTTCTGTTTCGTAAGTACACTGCGGTATTCAATGCCTCAGCCCAGAAGGACTTCGACAAATTTGAATCACTCAACATAGCCCTCACTGCCTCAACTAATGATCTGTTCATTCTTTCTGCTGTTCCATTCTGCTCAGGTGTGAATGGTACTGTTTTTTCATGAATGATGCCTTCAGATTTCAAAAAAAGTTGAAAACTGTTCGAAACATATTCACCACCGTTATCAGAGCGAAGACATTTAATATTAGAACTAAACTGCTTTTCAACCTGTAACTTGAATTCCTTAAATTTATCTAATACTTGATCCTTTGTTTTGATTACATAAACCCACACGTAACGTGTACAGTCGTCAATGAAAGTTACAAAATATCTAGAATTGCTAAGTGACGGCGTACTAACTTTACCACAGACATCTGAATGAACAAGTTCCAATGGAAATTTTGCTCGTCTCTCAGTATGTTTGGGAAATGGAAGTCTATGTTGTTTGCCGAAGACGCAGGACTCGCAAAAACCTAAACCTTTACAAAAAGAAATATCTAAACCATCTACGAGACTTTCTTTTGAAATTTTATCCAAACTTCGTTCATTCAAATGTCCAAACCTCCTATGCCATAATTCAGCCTTAGTATCAGTTTTCACACTAGCCGCATTAGCACTAATATCACGCACTAAATTTAAACTATACAATTCATTAATCTTTGACCCAACGCATAAGAGAATATCAGAGCTAGTATAAATTCTACATCCCTTCCCAGAAAATATGGTTCGATTTCCATTTTTAGCTAATTGTGACACGCTTACTAAATTATGAGCTTAATTAGGAACATAAAGTACATTAATTAATTCAAAATCACTAATATCAGTCCCCTCCAATTTTACTGAAAGTTTTATTTTTCCAATACCGGTTGCATATAAAAGCCTACCGTCACCAACACGAATTTCAATCGGTTTGTTAAGATTTACATAAGTAAGGAAATCATTTCTATTTTTCCCCATGTGTCGTGTTGGTCCCGAATCTATTATCCAGGCGTCAGTTACTTCAGCTGATATGTTCGTTATCACCGTCAACCCGCAATCATCTTCGTATAGATCATTTGTAACAACGACATTAGCGTTAGAATTCTTTTCTCTCTTGTTTAAGTACACATAACAATTTCTTCTCACGTGGCCAGGTTTCCCACACTCAAAACATTTAAATTGTTTTTTATTTCTCACGTTCATAACCGATGGAGCCTGATTATAAAACACTTCTTCAGTTTTAGGCACAAACTCGAGACTAAGTTTCTTCTCTTCGTGCAATAGTTTTTCTGCCACTATTTCCCAGGTAGGAATATTTTCCTGAGCTTCCATAGCAGTTACAATAGTATTGTAACAATCAGGCAAAGAAGAAAGCAAATGGATTACTCTATCTTCATCCTGAATTACATCACCTAGAACAGCCAACTCGTTAAATATTTCAGTGAAACTCTTCAGGTGATCGTGAACTTTATTCGACTCCTCCATTTTTAACGAATATAACTTCTTCCTCAGCCGTAGTTTATTGGCCCAAGATTTTTTCTGAAATACGTTACACAGTTTTTCGAAGACTATCTTTGGATCAACAGGATCTCCAATAAGATATAAAAGCTTTGGCTCAATAGCCATAACTATCATTGACAACGCTTTATCTCTTCTGCTGCTAATAGTTTTGTATTCCTTACTATCTTGAATTTTCGGAATCTCCACATCTGTTACAAATTCCCACAATTCTTCTCTTATCAGCGCCATTTTTATCTGAATCTTCCAAGTAGCAAAATTCAATTCATTCAGCAATACAATACTGTTGAACATGCTTCTAGCTTCAGCCATCTTGGATATGACACATACAGCTGCACAGGTTGAACACTTCACTTCCCTTCCACTCCAGATACACTATATACAGATCAATGCAGCCAAGTGACTGGGCCCATAACCTGCTAAAAAACTATATAGCGTATACAATAGGAGTGGACAAGGAAACAACGGTAATCAGTTATATAGAGAGAATATATTTGAGAGTCTTCACAGTAACGAGGTTAGGCAGCAACTGAATGTTATAAGAAAAGTACAGCATGAACAAAAGTATCTTTATGAACATTAAAATTTCAGAGTATAGTTTTATTAGAAAATGACAGAACAATTTATTATTAAAAACATATACATATCAAGTAACTATAAACAAACACATAACTAAATAAGTGTGGTACATTTTTAACAGTAACTTTATGCTTTAAATATTATAAACGGAGAGAATTAAACAGTGTTGAATCGTTATACATATAGTATTCGATACCATTTCGTCCCGTCTATGATATTCTTAGAATCTATCAATTTAAAAGCATATTGTCACAACCCTCGTTATAACAAACAGACTATTTTGATTCCAAGATGCGTACCTAAGAGCCTTGTAGAGATGAAACTTGTGGCTTTCTTTCACCCAGACGCCCCTAAGGTCTAGGAACCTGAGTTCGGCTGCGCTGTTCGCTATAGCGGAAAGTACCGGACAATAGTAAGCTTCGGGAAAATGGCCCACAACGAGTCTGGTGACACCTGGCACTAATAACAGTTGAAGAGCGCTGAACCGCACCGCAACTTCGACCCTTTCGTCCCCTTTGAGGATTGAGTTGAGGATATCCTGAGGTAAAACAAATTAAAATGACTTCTTTGCTGCTAACGAGATAGATACTGCATGCTAATCAATAGTGTTGTAAATAATAATTTGTCCATCATATTTGGAGTCTGTATATATCGAGATAAAATAAACATATACTCTTCTACATTTAAATCTATTTTCTGTTATAGCGTGTTTACCATTTTTTTATATTGATAATTTTCCTCTCGAAAGTAGGGATTCGAATTGTATTCATTGAATGCAATTAGAAAATTTTAAGATGAGTTTAGAAAAGAGTAAAAATGTTTATAACTTCCTTCGTAGTAGCTTTTATATTGAGAGATAAAATAATAAATTGGGGAACAATGCAGTACTCGAACATGGAGCAATTATAATTAGAGCTTGGCTAAGTTCCCCCATTGTTCTTACTGATGAAGCATTTTCTAACACGCGTTTTGAGTTACTATAAGTTCAATACGCACTTAAACACGCGTTTCGTCTTGAGCAACCAGTGAATGCTCGTTTGATGAATCGCGTATTTTTCGAGAGTTACCATATATTATATGTGGTATACCTAACACGCGTTAGAAAACGCCCCGTCTGTATTAGACTTAAGTGAGAAATCACATGAAGAACAGGAGGAACTAGCACGCTGGACATAACGTCCCTAGCAGTCTGAAGAGAAGCACTCAGCACAGGATGGTCCAGTGACTCCCATTGGTTCTCTTCAGGAGAATCTAGGTCCTGTAGAATGATGGCGCACACCATTCGCATGACGCTATCATGCGTCATGTCGCGAAGGGACGCCACAGCTTTTTGAGGCGGCATTTAAAAAAATGCTATTCAAATATACACAGAAAACTAATTAATTAGTGGAAGCTTCAATGATATGACAGTGAAACTCCTGAGTTATGAAGGACCTGAGTTATGAAATGGGCTCGAGTTATGAAGCAGTTTTCTATTTTAAATTATAGAAATGATATACCTCAAGAATTGCGTCATAGTTATCCCTCAATGACCATAGTTTTCTATGATTTTATTCATAGAAAACTATCTAGTGCACCCGAGATATGAAGTGTCTCTGAGTTAAGAAGAAACCAATACTTCATAACTCAGGAGTTTCACTGTATCATCCATATAAAAAAAGTTAAATAAAAAGCATCATCAAATACCTGGTGTTTAGATATGTTTAATATTTATAGTTTGTTCAGTATTAACTATTAATGTTGGGTGAAATTAACAAGAGGGTAAATTAAAATATCTCAAATGTGATACCTAATTTTTTTTACTAGGGATGCAATAATTACTAGATTCATTAATTAATATAAGAGAATGAATGAAAAAAAATTCACAGTTGGCAATTTAAATTAAAGTAAAGAATTTAACATATGATTCGGAAACAAAGGTTTGAATTATCTAACTGTGTGCACTCTTGTTTCACCATCTTAGTTTTTTACGTAACAAATCTGAATCCATTTCTATAAGAACTGTAAAAATCAACTAATAATTGAATACTGGCACTTATTGTTTTAGTCACTAACTTTACACTTGAATTGGAATGTCATCAAAGTTCACTAGTATCTTCCAACACACAAACTAAGAGGAAAACATAACCTCCAGTGCAGTGCGTACCTCTACCACTAGTTGTCTTTATGTGCAGTGCAAGCATCAGCTGTTGGTACACAGCCAAACTACAGTCACTACACTCACCAATGTACAGTCAAGGGAAGAGTCTCCGCATGAGGTTAATTTTCTCAATTCACAGTTTTATGATTATTAAATCTTACAAATTGGTCGTAGGTTTGGTAGGTACTCAGTTCAGTTACAAAATATCAACTAGCATTACAATTCAAAAGTGACTTTTTGTTAATGTAAAATTAGTACAGTCAGCAATTCATTACAGATACACTTTTCTTTGACTGTACACTCAAAGAAAATTGTATCTGTAATGATTTTTTCATAGTCTACCAATTTCACATTAACAAAAAGAAACTTCACTAATTGTAATGCTTGTAGATATTTTGTAATTGAACTGAGTACCTACCAAACCTACGACCAATTTGTAAGATTCAATAATCATAGATTGATTTTCTCTGATAGTACATCATACACTGTGACTCTTTTATTATCCGATAGTACATCAGAGAAGATGATGAAATATTTGATGCTACTCTTGAAGAAGAAGCTAACCAATCCTTCTATAATTAATTTTAGTAGGGGTTTAACGTCTGCTTCGGAACCAAAAGTCATATAGCTGACGTCAAAAGGAAATTAAGTACAAGGGACTAGAAGAAGCAGTCAGATAGGAAAGTGGCTCCATGAACAAAGTCACTTACCACCGTCGGTGACAATGCTCACGGATGCAGAAAAGCTACTCCGTGAATGTAGTCACTTACCAAGGAATGTAACGAAACGGGACACAAGCACCGGTGGCTGCACTCACAGATGGAAGAGGAAAATGAAGAGGTGATAGTAAATGAAGCCTACGAGCCTACCTAACACAAATTCTAAGACCTCGTAGTTGAAGAGCATAACCCTAGCGCTATTCTCTAAAACTGCAAGTAGCGTTAAAATTAATTAATTTATTAGGGGTGTCCCGATTCTTAGGGTTTATGAAACAGAGCGCCTCGACTTTGTCTTTTTATTGGTGATCTGCAAATTAATTAAAGCAAAATTATAATCTATAAATATTTAAACATGGCTAAATTTGAACTACAGAATTATTACAGATTTTAAACAGAGAAGTATTAAAGATTTTAAACAGAAAATTATTAAAGATTTACAAATGGCTACATATATAAACTATATAAACATGTTAACTCACTTGGTTTTGAAGTAATTATTATAGTATTGTGGAACACTTAACTTAATTAAACTTAGTTGGCTGATATTTATTTATTAAGCCTGATAAACACTGTAGTTATTGTAAATAGATAGATCTGAAGAGAAATAAGAGAAATTTAAAGTTTGTCCTAAGTTAGTTAAATACTAACTGACTCTACTTGAAGTTTTAAAGCTAGCTATTCGGTTCAGTATGTATTTTATAATTAGTTTTTAAAGTTTTTCAATACTCTGTGAGCAACAATTGAGCGAATCACTAATCTGATGCTCAAGAAGAAGATTGATTGTACACTCTTTGTTTTGATTACAAATTTGAATTTTATAATTAAACCATGCGTTTTCGGCCTTTATTTAAATTGATTTACATATTAATTGTTTCCTAAAGTATATAAACGTTTCTATTATAAGTTCATTCAATTTTATACCTTTACACGAATATTAAATGGATTTTTTAAACCTAATACCTAGTTGACAATCAAAACAAATGGTGTACATTCTTTTTCTTCAGGCTGAAAATTTCTTAAATTAGTAAGTCGGAAGCAAAATAGGTTTTGTAGAGTTTTGATTATAAAAATCTTTAAAAGCATATAAAATTAAAAATATGCCACCAAATTCGATGCGGTTTGCAGCAAAATGATAAGAAACATTAGCCTCGTTGAATAAGGCAATAAAAATATTTGCTTGGAGGGGACCTTTAAGTTTTAAATCGCTCCCGCGACACTCCCCGTAGGCGACGAACGTCGCAAAATAATAAATCAACCAAACAAGAAATAAGTGCCAACAACACACAAGAGAACAGCAATACGAATAAATTATTACACCTAAATAATACAATAAGATAAGAGATAGAATACGATACAACACGAATGAAAAGTTAAAGATAGATAATTTTATCTCAAAGAACACGCATCCTTGCCCGGACGCTTTATCAGAAGTTACACAAGAACAAATCAAAGGTCACTAGGAACTAGTAATATTATTTCGGAAATTGGGCGTTCAAAATGCCTACGAGAGTTTCCTTTCGATACGGTTTCCAAAGACACAGACCTGACTAGACCATCTTTGCTCTTCTTAACGGTCCTCACTAAAGAAAGAGGCCATAAATTTCTTTTTTCAATTTTGTTCCTTAAGAGGACGACATCGCCACTCTTGATGCTACGTTTCTTCTGAATCCACTTCGACCGCTCCTGAAGTTCCGAGAGATAGAAGCAGTCTGGCAACGCTAGGTATTCATTTGGAAGGAAGTTACTTGTATATAAAGATTATGTTAATTTAAATCAATTATCCGAGTTGAAAAATATGAGTGAAGGTGATGTGAATAGGAAAGTTGATGATTGGTTGCAAAGGGAATGGAGACAAGAGCTTGAGCAAAAAAGTACCCTATATATTTATCGGGAAGGTAAGAAAAAGATCTCTCAAGAAGTATTCTATGACAATACTTATGAGTCAAACCTACTTTTTAAAGCTAGATCAAATAGCCTGAAATTAAACTGGAGGAACAGATTTGAGGGGGGAGAAGTCAAGTGCCAGCTTTGTGATGCTGAACTGGAGACTTTAGAACATTTCATCTCAGAATGTCCAAGACTATTAGGAATTAGAGAAGAATTTGAAGTTGAGGGTGTTAGTGTTAAGAAGATGTTGGGATTTGAGGATGGTGTATGTATAAGGAAATTGAAAAGATACCTAAAGAAAATTTGGATGAAGAGAAATGAAATTATAAAAATGATAATGGATGTCAGGTGAGGAGCTATGCTAAGTTGATAGGGAAAGTTAGGTATGTTGATAGAGAAAGTTAGGTATGTTGATAGAGAAAGTTAGGTATGTTGATAGAGAAAGTTAGGTATGTTGATAGAGAAAGTTAGGTATGTTGATAGAGAAAGTTAGGTATGTAATAGGGAAAGTTAGGTATGTTGATAGTGAGAGTTAGGTATGTTAGGGTAGTGTGATTTTGCCGGATTATCACAGGGCTTACTTGAAAATAATGCAAGTAATGCTTCTGGTTTCTGGTGTTTCACTGATGTGATGCCTATGATATTATATAGTATATATATATATATATATATATATATATTTTGGTTTCTTTCTCTCTTTTAAATGGAAAGAGAGTATAAGATACCTTAGGCTGTTAAATTATTAAAGGTGTATAGCTTGGTCAGATGTGCTGGGGTGGTCCATGAGTTGCATTTAATTATTTTTATGTCCTGTGTAGTAAGTAGATCTTTTAATATTTTTATGAGAAATAAAGTTTTTTTTATTCTAAGTGGAGCATGTGAAGCAACGGTCTTGTCTTCTGAACTCTGACATGATCATTGTTCAGACGATGTTATGATGAACTAGATAAAAATATATATGATTTTAATTATGTATGGTGACTTAGAATCTTTTTAAATGGAGTGCTAATATACATAGCTTTACTCCTGACGATAAGTCATACAAAAAAAAAAAAAAGTCTACGAGGTATTGGACTCTTCTCCACCTTTTAGTTCCATAAGAAGCAACGTCACTTGCTGAAAAGGAATCCAAAGGAGGGGGACTAGGACTATCTTTGAGAGTCAGTAGAGAGGAGGGCGAGATGGGAAATGGGTCCTTGGGGTCGGCAGATACTTCCCACATTGGGGTATCGTTCACTATAGAGGCAGCCTCCAAAAGAAGCGTTGAGAGTTCATCTTTACTCAGCACTCTTCCCTTCAGTTGTGTCAGACTACCATCCAGTACCCTCTTTATGGCGCCTATCTTGCGCTCCCATGCACCTCCAAAATGACTAGCTAAGGGAGGATTGAGATGCCATACGCAATCTCTTGAGGACAATTCATTTCTGATGGCATCAAAGGCGAGATCCTCTTGATTTTTTACACCGATGAAATTTGTGCCACGGTCAGATTAAATGTTTTTGCAGGTTCCTCTGACTGCAATAAATCTTCTCAGTGCGTTAGTCATACTGGATGTATCCAAACCATATAGTGGTTCTATATGCACTGCTCTGGATGACATGCAGGTTAACAGAAGACCCCACATCTTCTTTGTGCCCTTGCTCTGGCGTGTTGTCTTACTCTCTGAAACGACGAAGGGTCCAAATACATCAACACCTGTATTGTGAAAGGGAGCGATGTCTTCGACTCGAGATGCTGGCAAGGAAGCCATCATCTGTTCGGCAGGTTTACCCCTGAGCTTTAGGCAGAGAACACAACTTCCGAGTAATTTCCTTATTAGTTTAGAGCACTTCTCTATGAAGAAGCCGGCCGATCTAACCGCTCCAAGTGTTAGATGTCTGCCTTGGTGACGAGTTGCAGCATGGTGGTGTCTCACTATAAGAATTGACAGTTTGTGGTCACGAGGCAACACCAGAGGATGCTTCACCCCATAACTCAGAAGGGAGTCACGCAGCCTTCCTCCAACCCTTAGAAGCTCTTCATCATCAATGAAAGGGTCGAAGGACGAGAGCGAATGATTTTTTGCAGGCTGCTCACTGCTTAATCCTCTTATTAAGTCATTGTAGCTAGATTGTTGTACAGTCCGAACCAAAAGTTTCAGAGCGTTATCCTTGTCGATAACTTTTATCACTGGGGCACGTTTAATTTTGCAAAGTAGAATGTTGCAGAAATTCATGACATTCACCACGACATTGATTACCTTTGGGAGAGAACTCATTCTCTCCAGGGCTGAACTGAAGAGATGGTCTTCTCTTTTGCTGGTTGTCAGACTTATTTTCTCTCCGGGAACTTCAGGAAGGTACTCTGCGAAGCCAGGGCAAGGATGTTGTTCAAGGAAAGATGTGCCTATATCCCAAAGAAAGCTTGGTCCCTTCAACCATGGAGAGCTAGTCAAATACCGAACAGTCTGAGGGCGACAGGCTACATCTGCGGGGTTAAGGTGAGAATTAATATATTGCCATTGATTAGGATCAGTCAGCTTCAAAATAGCTTTGACCCTGTGGGAAACATAATTAGGGAACCTATTTTCAGAGTTATTGATATATGCTAGTATTACCTTGCAATCACAGTACATGGAACATTGATCAAAATTTAGTTTCAATTCTTTCTTAACTTCAAAATATAATCTAGACCCTATTAAGGCGGCACAAAGTTCACATCTAGGCATTGAAATGCACGATTTAGGAACAAGTCTAGAGGTACTAATGACATAAGAAACGTGAATTTTATCATTGGCACTTATCATTTTAAGGTATACTACTGCTCCAATAGCACTCTCTGAAGCATCAGTGAAGGTGTGAAGCTCACAACCAGCTATCTCTCCAAAGTTTGAAGGTATATAACTTCTAGCAAGAGTTATATCCTCGATGGAAGCGAGGGACTGTAACCATGTTAGCCAGTCATCAGAAAATTCTGTCGACAAGGGCTCATCCCAATCTTGAGCAACTGAGGGGGCGTCTCGTTGAAGTACCTTGCGCTGGATGAGTTTACCTTGGAGTACGATGGGACCGACGATCCCAAGGGGATCATAGATGCTACTTGTGACTGCCAGCATTCCTCTCCTGGTAAAGGGTTTGTGTGGAATGTCTACTTTGATAAAGAAATAGTCTTCTTCTGTTTTCCAGGCAAGACCCAACGCTCTTTGAATAGATTGATCGCCAAGATTGACCTCTGCCTTCTGCTCCGCCCTCTCAGATTCAGGAAAATGGTTACATACAGCAGAAGAATTAGATACAATCTTTCTTAGTCGTATATGGTATCTATCCAGTATTTCCCTTATGGCTTGAAGGTTCAAAATGGCATCTTGCGGAAGTCTAGAGGCAGCAAGGAGATCATCGACGTACACATTATCAGTTATCAATCTTACTGCATCAGAGTGACGTGCAGCTAAAGGATGAAGTGTTGTGAACTGCAAGCCTGCGTGTGCTAAAGCAGGACTGCATTTGTTGCCAAACAAGTGCACACAACCCCTGTATTGAATGAGTTTACCAGTGGGGTTGTTGTCTTCAAACCAGAAGAAACGAAGAAAGTTTCTATCTTCTTCCGGCAGATGGAAATTGTAGAACATAGCCTCTATGTCCCCTCCAAATGCCACTTCGCCCATCCTAAACCTCATGAGTACACCACGAAGTCTATTGTTAAGATCAGGACCCTGTAGCAGAACTGAGTTTAAACTGACGTCCTTGTATACAGCGGAGCTGTCGAATACAAGCCTTGTTTTACCTTTCTTAGGCTGAGTGACGGCAAAAATTGGAATGAACCAAGTCTTTCCTGGCTCTCCATGTTCCAGCTCTTTATTAGGTACAGGTTCTACATGGCCAGCCTCAATATTACGGGCCATGGCATTCGTGCATTGATCAAGTTTCTCCTGCTGTGTCTTAAGTTTCATGAGGGTGCTGTAGGTTCTTCCATAAACTGCGGTTTTGTTATCTGGCATTACCTGGTCATTTCTCTTGAATGGCAAACTTATAGTTATATGCCCACTTTTGTTGACATGAAGTGAATCGACTACAATTGACTGAAATTTTTCATCATTTCTGGATAGAGCTAATTCGTCATCGTCTTCGAATTCATTAAAGATCCTTACTCCACTAGTATTTCTAGGAACTAAAGTTTTACCGACGTAATGTTCATGAGTGGTTTTAAGTACAGTCTTGACCTTATTCTTAAATGGAAAGTTTATACAAGGTGAACCAATTAGAGCATATCCTAATGGAGTCTCGCATGCAAAAGGGGATTTTTCTCCATAACACACAGATTTCATAAGGTCGCCTGCATCTCTACCAAGTAATAATAATGGCTCTGCTCTATTATCTAGTTCAGTAAATCTATTTGCAAATTGTGCTAGATGAGGAATAGATTTAACAATTGATGGAGTTCCTACTTCATAAGTAGAACCCGGGATAAATTTGCTAGTAAACATATCAGGTAAAGAGTGGTACTTAGCTTTATTTTTTCCACGAATCCAGAGTCCATCAACCACCAGTCCCCGGTGTTCTGATCTGAGGGAGCCCATGGTACTGAGGAGATACTTTTCTTCTCTCCCTGACAAGCTCAGCATGTCCACTACCTTCTCTGCGATGTAAGAAGAGTCTGACATGTCATCAATTATCGCATACAGCTTGAGTGTTTTACGAGGGTTCGACAGATGATGCAGCTCACACAGGATGGTTTTTGAACAACTCATTGCCCTGTCGGGATTTCCGCACATCACACTACAGAATGCCTTCTTATAAGAGTTGTTGGACTCTTCATTATATGACGAAGCTCTTCTATCGTAATGCGCTCTTCTTTCTATGTGCATTGATGTGACATGATCTTTCTTGCACTTTGAACACTTCTGATCACTATTGCAGTTCTTTGCCATGTGATTGCCTAGGCATTTGTAACACAGCCTCTTTTCTGCAGCAAACTTCTGTTTATCGTCGTGTCTAAGTCTGTTGAAGCTACGACAATGGATCAGAGAATGGCCAGGCTTTTCGTGGAAGAGACACATTACATTGTTATCATCGTCGGTGGCCTTGAAGTTACTAGTAGCATACGTTAACTTAACGTTCTTGGCATCGACAGTTTGTTCAAAGTTTGGGTCTGAAATCTCATCCAGGGCGTACTGAATGGAGTTTATGAGAACTGTGAAGGGTGGTAAAGCATCATTGTTCTCATTTGAATACCTGTGCCCTTGAGTTCTCCATTTCTTCTGCAATGAGTCTGGCAGGTTTGACCAAACTTGCTTCTGGCCAGCAGACAGATTGAAAAGCTCCAGCTCAGGATTAGTAATCATGTTTGTTTCTATCAAACGGCAGAGATGAACTAGTTCTTGTAGTTTGTTCTTTAGATTGGGAGGACGGATGTCTGACAGTGCCTGCATTTTTCTCTGCATTGATTGAGACACCTTAACAGGAGAACCATAATGTTTGTTCAGAGCATCCCAGATGTTCCTCAAAGCTATAGCAGGAAATGCTGCTCCAGCGGCAAGATAGTCCTGAACCAGCTTCTTTGGTTCCCTAGAAGTGTTTGCAATAAGGATTGATATCATATCAAGCGGGTCCAACTGCAGACATCTCATCCTATTTTCCAGCAACAAGACCCATGACCTGTATCTGTGCGAGTCACCGTCAAAGGGGAAGTTTGATTCCTTGAACAGTTCCTGTTTTATCAGATGAAGAGTAGCTTCGTTGATGGGTTGGCGGGAAGAAACTGGCGATCGATGCAGAGGAAGTGCAGAAGGCTGGATTGTTTGATTTATTGAGTTCGGTAAGGGTCCGAAACCTGTCGAAGACATAACTGGGATACTCTTATACTCTCTCAGTAAGAGAGGTTTCGAATTGTGAAGAAGACCAGAGGTGCATCTCCTCAGGAAGAGAGCTGGCGTAATTCAGTGCTGTAGCACCAACTAAACAACTCTTAGGTCCCATTGGCAGCAAAGAAACTTTAGGTCTTACACTGGGTTGTTCAACAGCAAACACCTTGAAGTTTTGGCAAGGTTTGGATTCAGAATCAGACACAGGAATATTAATAAAATTGACAGCTGCTACCTGGCTTGAATTCTGTACGTGGTCATCCTTTTCACTCACGAAAACTTTGCTCGTGATATTATTAGAGACAGATTCCTCTTCTATTCCCTTGTCAGGTTTGTATCTACTTGTAGATACAGTACTTTCTGTTCCAATGTTTGAGAGAAGCTCCATATTCATAGATTGAAGTATGCCATTTGCAAGGCTTATGAATTGCTTGACTTCAACCCTAAGTTCCTGTCTGTCACTTCTGGTAGTTTGCGCCTCGTTTAGGGATGCGATTTTGACATACTTCTCGGTTAGAATAGTCGATGCGTTCATGTAGCAAGCCCATCTTGATTTGAGTTCTACCACAAGAGAAACTAAAGAACCAGAGTGTTTTGGATCTATAGGATCTATATCGATGATATCTCTGAGAGAAAGAAGAGACCTTTCTAACCTGGATTCCAACTCTGGAAGCTGTGGCACCTGTATACGCCGTTGCTTTGGCGGAGTGCGATTCATTGTTTTGAAACCTGGCTCAGATAGCTTTATGAATTTTTCAGAGGTTCAGTAGGTGTTCAACGAATTACTTCATAATTTACTTCACAAATCACTGTCCCGATTCTTAGGGTTTATGAAACAGAGCGCCTCGACTTTGTCTTTTTATTGGTGATCTGCAAATTAATTACAGCAAAATTATAATCTAGAAATATTTAAACATGGCTAAATTTGAACTACAGAATTATTGAACTACAGAAGATTTTAAACAGAGTATTATTAAAGATTTTAAACAGAGAATTATTAAAGATTTTACAAATGACTACATATATAAACTATATAAAAAATGTTAACTCACTTGGTTTTGAAGTAATTATTATAGTATTGTGGAACACTTAACTTAATTAAAGTTAGTTGGTTGATAAACACTGTAGTTATTGTAAATAGATAGATCTGAAGAAAAATAAGAGAAATTTGAAGTTTGACCTAAGTTAGTTAAATACTAACTGACCCTACTTAAAAGTTTTAAAGCTAGCTAGCTAGTAGCTAGTTATCAAAAATTATAGCATTTGGATCTGTGTAGATAACAGACTACAAAAATTGACACAGCAAATAATGAAGTTAACAATAGTATAGATAAACACTAATGCAGAGATAGGATGGCCGTAAAAAACTTTCAAATGTTTATGCTAACTGAAAAAATAAACTACCCTATACCCAAGTAAAGAATTGCACGCGGAGAGTAGACTACAAACACACAGGTTGACGATAGAACTTATAATGCCAACTATTGATAGACCGACTCACATTTCATATGTAGTACAAAATATATGGCCAACAGATGGCGCTTTATTGCTGAAAGTTATATATGTAAGATGTATTTTATATTGGAGGGATAACTATAATTAGGATGGAAATATGAGAAATTAGTTTTGAATTGAATGTCAAGTTTTAAATCGCTCCCGCGACAATCATCTTTGAGTGGTAGAGGAAGCTGCAGATTGCCCAATTTGTTGACTGATATGCCGTTTTCCATAATCTCTCGGAACTTTTTATCCTCTCAATATAAACCTTGTAAATCATCATCAACGTGGAGCTTGAATGGTGATGAATAATCTGTAGTTTGCTTACAGGGAGGAGCGAACGTTATCTTCGCAGATTGATGGTCACAGGAGACAACTGAAGTTCGTAATGCTTGAACTTCAAATACAGAGTTGGAAGAATCGTTGAGACACGTAGGACCAACAAGAGCATATCCCAGCGGAGTTTCATGGATGAATGGAGCTCGAGAACCGAATGCTCTAGTCCGCATAAATTCACCGGAGTTAGCACCTAACAAGATCAAAACCTCATCTGAAGCAAACAAAGGACTAAAACAATTGGCAAACCGTCGAATGTGCGGATGTGCAGCTACAATGCGAGAGGTTGCTGCTTCATTCTTGGTGTTGGGAAGATTAGGATGAGTAAGCAGTTGGGGAAGACTAAGCCAGTTTGATCGATTAATACCTCTAATTTTTAAATCCGAAACAAGAGAACCCGAAATTGTTCGCTTACCAGTCAATGTAGAAATAATATAATCGGTTTGCAATGGTTTTAAATTAAAGTAACTGATTACTTTGGGGTCACAAAAGGAGGTATTACTCTGCTCGTCAATGATACATAAACCTCGAAGAGATTTCATTTGGTCTTGAACTGTCAACTCTATTGGGATGGTTTTGGAGCAAACTTTAGATAATTTATCTGACCCACAGAGAACTGTACAAGAGTTCCTAGCTTCGAAATTACTATTCTTATCACCTTGGTAATGATTGTCAGAGGAATACCTTGAGTGCTTATTAAAGTTAGAAGATTGTTCACCAGAATAGTCGTTGTGCATCACATTAACATGATTGTGATCACATTTATTACATTTAATCTTAGATTTATTAGGGCATTTATTAGCAAAATGATTATCTAGACACGAGAAACATAACTTATTACTAACAACAAATTGTTTACGATCAGAATAACGTAGTCTAGAAAATGCTTTACAGTCTACAATTGAATGACCTGAATTGTTATGGTAACTACAGAAAGGTTTAGAAGAAGCATCAGATGCTAAAGTTTCATCAACTGTTACTAGAGCACGAATGTTTCTAATCGTAGAAGATCTAGTACTATTACTATTTACAAATGAGGGGTGGCTCACATCTCGCAAGAACTGTTCAAGGAATTCAATAAAGAGGCCAAAATCAGGATTGAAACCAGTCTGCTCTTCATGTTTAAGATATCGTGATCTCCACTTTGACTGAAAACTATCAGGAAGTTTTTCCCATACAGACTTCATAGCATAAGATAAATTGAAAATACCTAATTCAGGACAATTGCACATATTTGTATGAATAATCTTACACAAATCAAGAAGATCTTCTAATTTAGTAATGTCATTTGGACTTTTAATGGGAGGTACGTTACTTATCTTACTAATAAGACCTTCAGCGATACGGTTAGGAGTGGCAAACCTCTTTTCCAGATTTACCCAGATGTCGTGCAGCGTTGCATCTGGATTGGCAATACCTGCTGAGATGAAGTTTTGAACCATATTCTTGGGACGCTTATCCGTGTTTGCTAGAATTATTTGAATAGCATCCATGCTATCAGCTTCACATTCTTCAAGACGGCGCTGAAGATTGTTTCTCCATGAGAGGAATTGCTGAGGATCACCTTCAAATTTCGATGGGCTTCCCCTTAGTAGATCTTGTTTAACTAGGTGTCTGGTACTAGGATCAAGCCTTTGGTTACTGTGAAGAATAACATCAGATTGATATTTCACCGGATTGTGTGATGAACTGGATAGTGATTTGACAGGGTTCTTGAAACAGTGTGTCATTTGTGGTGGACGGAATACCGGTTCCCCTTTGTTAGGAATAGAAGGAGCCATATGAAGAGTTGATGGAGCCTCACTCATGAAAGTATGACGTACTGGTGGTTGAGTGGGACGTGCTTGTACATGAGGACAATTTGTAGGAGGTTGGTACACCTGTGCAGCTACATTCAGTTTCTTTTTAATTTCCAATGATGGGA
Source organism: Caprella mutica (assembly GCA_947561585.1). Taxonomy (NCBI): domain Eukaryota; kingdom Metazoa; phylum Arthropoda; class Malacostraca; order Amphipoda; family Caprellidae; genus Caprella; species Caprella mutica. The sequence goes on from CANNZV010002937.1 coordinate 39,763, forward strand.
AATTTCCTCCATTTACTACAGGGGTTGTGACTACAGAATGATCAACTTTCGTTGTGACGTCATTATCAAGAGCACTTCCTAATTACTAGCATCATCGTCTTGTTGAATATCAGACCTGGAAGTTTCATTTATGTGAGAAACTGCAGTTGCGTTTTTCTCTACAGCAATTGGTGGTGAGACTATTGTAAGATCAACCTTCGAAGTGACGTCACGATCAAGTGCGCTTCCTGATGCATAAGCGTCTTCGTCTTGATGTGTATGAGTCCTCGAAGTTTCCTCTAAAATAGCCTCACGTCGGTCAGTTTGTATGCTTGGTTGAGTGCTAACGCTGGCAGCACCGACATTCGAAACAGTGTCAAGTTTGAGCGTTTCTAACATAACGTTCAGGTCGTCGATACACTCTTTTGATTCTAAGTAAATTAGTTTGTGCCGTTCCTGACGCAAAGAACGTGTCTCCGCCATGTGGCCATGATCTCTGAGCCATTGGGTGAGCTCTCTTCTATCATCCTCATAATTCTTCATACATACTTTCAACTGCTGTGTAGTATAAATTACAGAGTCTTCACAGGTAGGAATGACTTTGTTGGATGATGCAAAGATAGCCGCCTCCAATTCACTCTTGGAAGCCTTTTCACGCTCCTCAAGAATAACACGGGATGGCCGTGTGATTCTCAGAGCATGAGACATACTGAGAGAAATTTTTCAGAAAAGGTGCAGTGAGTCTCTTGCCAAATTCAGAAGTTGTGCAATCCCGTTATTGACGTGGATATTGAAATCACGTAAATGGTTTCCTCATTTATTCTTATAACGACGACATAACCTGCGAACAAAATACAGGGCTAGAAAAATAATAATATATAATATTACCTACAATGCATACAAACAAATAATACATATGAATAAATAACATTAAGGTAAAATACTATGATTTAACTTTAAGGCAGGCTTACGTTGAAACGTAATCAAAAAGTGTGAATAGGTAGCAACAAAGTAAAAATATATTTACCTAGGTATTAAATAACATAACATAACACAATATTCAAAACAAACCATACCATTATAAATACTTTCTTATAAATATATAGGAGAGAGTATAAACTTACGGGATTAAGGGTCCTAAATTACACAGAGATGCACGGTACTGCTTGGTAGATCAAGAAATGCAACTGAATTTCTGAACCACTGGTTATCATTTTTAAAATTTAGCAAAGAATGATATAAAAATAGGAAGACTAAAATGATTGAATTTAAATACTAAAATATGGGTTTTGAGGTAATTCTTAATTACCACAACAACTAGACACTGTGACACATTATGACATTGTACTATTATTGCAGACGGAGTACCCTATATCATTTTTGATTTTGATCCTTGATCTTTTAATCCACTGGTGATTGCCGAGTGGTACCTATCTGGTCAAACTGGAGAGCTGCAGCGGTGCAGCTAGGCTAGTTTATAGGTTAGTAGTTAGAAACTTAGCATATTGTTACTGGTAGTCTGGTAGTGGTGGTAGCCCTATAGGTACCATTAAAAATGTTAAGGCAGGTATAAGCCAATTTTGAGCCAAGATTTCACAAAAATTCTGAGCCAAGGGCAAGGTGCCAAGCCAATTTGACTCATTTATGAATATTTCAATCCAAAATTAACATATGAACATATGAATGATTTCAAAATTTTAACCCATTAAGACATAGGTATCTGAGTTTGGACCTTTTGAAATGTAAGCCAATTAGAGTAAGTTACGAATTATTGGTCAGTACTACATCTTCTGTCATTAAACATATGTCACATATAAGAAAAACCCATATAAGAATAGTTATTATTACACAGTGCTATCTAATAATGTTTATATTGTTTTTCTTATGTGTGACCGAAGATGTAGTACTGAGTCCCCAGTCTGCAGAATATGGGAGATATTTGGGATATTCTCTCCGAACAACTTTGAATTAATTCTTATATTTACATTAATTTGGTAAATTCGTGTTTTAGGTCCTCCACCGATTTTCGATATTTTGACACTTCATATAGGTAAAAGGAGCCATTTTAAGATGTTTTTTCAGGAATATCATTTGTTGTGCAAATGCTTAGTATTAGAGAAATAGCGCAATTAAGTTTCCGATAGGTTATGTTAAGTTTGAGGCAGTTAATTTCAGATATAGCATCACAAATACAAATATCGGGGTTCATGATACGTGCAGTACAACAAACTAGCGGATAGAGTGAACTACATTAACGGTTTCATGGCACCAACATTTCCTGTCACAAAAATCTAAAAGACGGAAAGCCTTATGTCTTCTACTAACTTAATGTTATTCATACCAAAAACTTAATTGCGCTATATCTCGAAAACGAAGCATTTCCACAACAAATGGTATTCATGAAAAACACACTCTGCAAAGCTATGTCCACAAATGTTCAACTTTCCTTTCAACACATACTCTGTGCACTTGTTGATAGAAAAGTTGAAGAGCTGTGGACATAGCTTTTGTGTGACATGGTACTTATCTCAGAAGCATTAACAAGACATAACACCCCGGTTGATAACCCCCGGGGAGAGCTGCGACTATTGCAAATTTGTCAGGGGCACAGAAAAAGCACGCAGTCAATGAAAATTTCATAATTCACTTTCCTACCCACTGAAGTGATCATGTAAAGCTATCATTAGAAATTTGTTTCAATCGAATCAGTTCATTATAGAAGATGAAGAACTAACTTTAATATGTGCCAGCAAGTGCAAAACAAGTAACTTTAGTGTCAATATCGAATGAAATTACAAATCTATACGTAAATATTTTTTTAATCAAATTTTGACATTTAAAATTTATTTTATTTAATTACATTACTCAGAAAGTGTAGCGAAAAAGCCACACTACGACTTATATTCTGTTTCAATCAAATCTGTTCAATATTGAAGGAATTTTAGTTTAAATGTATTACACACTCTTTATATGTTTAATGTTAACTTCCTGTTAGACTAGCTCAGCTATATTAAATTACCTATTGTTTAAATAACAATGTATTACTTTTATGAGAAACGGATTTAAGGTCTAAAGTCCATTACAGTTCCGGCGCGTGTTAAATAACACCGCATGTAAATTCTTAAGTCAGTCTGTTTTTTGCATTACTCAGAGAGAGATGTGATTCTCTCATCTCTCTAATATTCTTCTCTCTGTATAACATATTACTCTTTAAATAAACTCTATGTCTTAACGTTGTTAACCCACTGTAATTTAACCTAATTCTAACAGGTTATGGGCCCAGGGAACGATAAGAGTTTATAAATCAAATTATGTTTAAACAAATTAGAAGTCTATTACAGTAATCAATAAAAACTAAGTGCAGTGAAAAAGTGTTAAACTAAATGAAACATATACGCACGAATCTTTGTGTAAGCATATCGTGTTAACGCGCTAATGAGGTCGATTATATTGACTGCTCTAGCGAAAATGTACTTGTTTTATAGTATAATTATTTAGTATTTGTGCGGAAGAGGTGTCAAGAGAGGTCACAAATTACCTTTAAATCTGTGACCTTATCCTTTGGTAAACAGTCTTTCAACAAAAGGTTCTTGCGAACTAAGACTTGTGTTGCTGTTCCAATCGAATATTAATAATTATATTCTGTGAAGTTATTCTTATGAATTAGAATAATTAAAAAAAAAAAAACATAAATTCAGTTAAACAGTAAATCAATTTAACTGCTTTGTTTGTTTATGTTTGTTAAGTATTGAAAGATAATAAATACTTTGAAAACATGTCTTCAAATAAGTTACCGGGGATTATTCCCCTAGACGGAAATAATTACCCCACATGGAGGGTACAGATGAAGATGTATCTCTTAAGAGAGAAACTGATGGATTTTGCTGATGGAACTAAACCATTTCCAATAGATTCCGCTTCAACTGATGTTAAAGCTGCCTATGCTAATAACAAGAATAAAGCTCTGGCAGATATAGTACTATCTATTTCACCGGATCAATTGTACTTAGTTGGACAACCCACGGACCCACAAGCTGTCTGGACCACCCTTCAAGAAACGTTTCAGAAAAACACGTGGGAGAACAAATTTCGTCTGAAGAAGAAGCTTTACAACTTAAAATTGAAGTCTCCCGAACTACTCAACTCCCACTTGAAAGAACTAACTGAAGTTTTTCAAGAGCTTGCCTTGTTAAATCAAGTGATCAGTGAAGAGGATAAAGTTATTTGTCTCCTATCATCACTACCAGAGCCGTTTGAAGTGCTTGTTACCGCACTTGAAGCACAGACAGACATACCTACCCGTAGCTGACACACTCCGGAGAGAAGCTGAAAAGTTGAGTATTAAATCCAATGATGCCTTGGTATTATCAAATACTCAGATTGATGCTGCAGTAAATAAACAGTCAATCAAGTGCCATTTTTGCAAAAAATTGGGACACGTGAAGAAAGACTGCTTTAAATTTAAACGGTATTCTCAAACTAACAAAACTCAAAACCAGCCAAATGGTGTAAATGTAAGTCATATAGAACTTAATCACACAATGTATGCTAATGATATCGCTCTTTGTAACAAATATGCCGACAGTAATATATGGATAATAGATTCAGGCTCTTCATCACACATGAGTGGTGATAAAAATTTATGTAAAGATTTTGCAAATATTAGCAAACCTATCAATGTTAAAGTAGGTAATGGAGATGTCTTGCAAGCTATTTCACTAGGAAATGTTTCTGTTATTGTGAATATACCAGGTGGTGGAAGTAGAAAATGTACAATAAATGATGTACTATATGTGCCAAATCTAGCTTTTAATCTACTATCAGTGTCAAAAATGACAAGTAATAAAAAATCTATTATTTTTGAAAATGATAAATGTAAAATATTGAACGAAAATAAAGAGTTAATTGCTGAGGCTAACTGTGTTGGTCAACTCTATTATCTAAATACTTTAGTTCATAAAGCTGCAGTAACTGTTGATCAAAATAAAATAAACATTCTATGGCATAGAAGGCTCGGTCATATAGGTAACGATAACTTGACTAAAATGATCCGAACTAAATCAGTAAATGGTCTGGATAGTAAATTAAAAGCTATAGAAGGCGTGTGTGAACACTGCTGTAATGGGAAAATTCATAAAATACCTTTTTCTACAAGCATTAAGAAAAATTGTAAACCTCTTGATTTAATCCACACAGATGTCTGTGGGAAAATTACTCCCACTTCCAGGGGTAATAATTCATATTTTCTGACCTTTATTGATCATGCTACTCGATACTCCTGGATATATGTTATTGCCCATAAGAGTGATGTGTTTCAGAAGTTTTTGGAATGGAAAGCTATGGTTGAAAATATTTATGAAAGGAAAATTAAAACCTTGCAGTCAGATAATGGAGGAGAATATACCTCAAATAAGTTTGAATCATATTTACGAAATGAAGGTATAATTCACCAGAAATCTATTCCTAAAACTCCTGAACAAAATGGGTTAGCTGAACGATTTAATAGAACTATTATGGAAAAAGTTAGATGTATGTTATCTGATTCAGGAATTGATAAGGAATTCTGGGGTGAAGCACTATATACTGCAAATTATCTAAATAATAGATGCATTAATTCATTTTTAGTAAATAAAACTCCATATGAAGCTTTAAATCTTAGAAAACCTGATGTTAGTCATGTAAAAGTTTTTGGATGCACTAGGTATGCGCATATTTCTCGAGATGAACGATCAAATTTAGAAAATAAAGCTACCAAATGTCTGTTTATTGGCTATGGCACAGTTACTAAAGGGTATAAGATGTATGATGTTGAATCTAAAAGAATCTTCTTTTCCAGGAATGTAACCTTTGATGAATCAATTTCATCTAAGATTGAGAACCCTCAACTGATTGAGACTCCTACCTCTCCACTGGTGTTCCCTTCAGAATATTCAGAACCTGCTGGGCCTGAGAACCAAACTCCTGAAAATAATCCTCAAATAATCCTCCCTGATGCGCAACCTGTACCAGCTATCAGTCCTGATGAGGATCTTAGACGATCGTCTAGAATTCGTCGAGCTCCTATTAGATATGGTAGTTGGGAGTATGATCAGTTTGAGGAGGAGGAGGGTTTATTAGTAAATGGGAATATCAATATCGAGCCTAGGTCGGTATCTGAGGCTCTTAATAGCGGTTCTGAATCCTCTAAATGGAAACATGCCATGGAGAGGGAATTAAATGCTTTTGAGAAACATAAAGTTTTTGAACTCGTAAAACCTACCTCAGATTTAAACATAATTAAATCTAAATGGGTGTTTAAAAGAAAAAAGGGATCTGATGGTAGAGTGGTTTCATATAAAGCTAGATTACAGAGACCTGGAATCGACTATGATGAAATTTTTGCTCCTGTAGTGAGATTTGAATCGGTGCGAACCATGTTATCTTTAGCAGCTAACCAAAAATTATTTGTACATCACTTGGAAGTCAATTCTGCATTTTTGAATGGGGATCTTAAAGAAAATGTTTATATTAGACAGCCTACTGGCTATGCTATTCCAGGAAAAGAAGATTTAGTATGTAAACTAAATAAATATATGTATGGGTTAAAACAATCACCCAAATGTTGGAATGATGCTTTGGATGCATATCTTAAATCCTTAGGATTTATTCAGTCCTCTTGTGACTTATGTATATATGTTAAAGTAATCAATAACTCTCCATGCTTCATTTCTGTGTATGTAGATGATATTATTGTAGCATGTAAGAACTATTATGACCTGACTAAAATCAAGACTGATTTAAGTGCTAAATTTGAGATGAAAGACTTAGGAAAATTATCCTATTTCTTAGGCATAAAAGTCGTACAAGACGAAAATAAAATAGCCCTAAATCAATCTTCATTTGTCAACGAGTTATTAGATAGATTTGAATTCAATAATTGTAAACCGGTTTCAACCCCTGCTGATGTTAATTCTCATTTGGAACCAACTACTGATGATTGTGAACTAGTAGATAAAACTAAGTATCAGTCAGCTGTAGGTGCTTTATTGTATCTATCTACTAAAACTAGACCGGACATAACTTATGCAGTTGGAAATGTCTCTAAATTTTGTTCCAATCCAAACACTAAGCACTGGTCTGCAATTAAGAGAATATTTAGATACCTAAAGGGCACACCTGATCTTGGCATTACCTATGGTAATGAAGATTCTGAGTTGATAGGTTATTCTGATGCCGACTGGGCAGGTAACAGAGTTGATAGGAAAAGTACTTCTGGCCAATGCTTTATGTTAAATAATTCCATTATTTCTTGGCGCTCTGTGAAACAGTCATGTGTTGCTTTATCAACGGCTGAAGCTGAATATGTTTCCCTCTCTGGTGCCTCCCAAGAAGCTGTATTTCTAAATAAATTACTATTAGATCTTAAAGTACCAAATAAGAATCCTATAGTTTTGTTTGAGGATAATCAGTCAGCTATTTGTATTGCTAAAAAAGCTAAAAATCATCCTAGATCGAAACACATTGATATTAAATTTCATTACATTAGAGATCTTGTTGCTTCAAACACAATTAAACTTGTGTATTGCCCCAGAGAAACTATGCTTGCTGACATATTCACTAAACCGTTGCCTACTGATAGATTTACCAAATTAGTTGAATTAATAGGCATGAAAAATATATAATGTCGTGTGAGGAGGAGTGTTGAAATTTTAGTTTAAATGTATTACACACTCTTTATATGTTTAATGTTAACTTCCTGTTAGACTAGCTCAGCTATATTAAATTACCTATTGTTTAAATAACAATGTATTACTTTTATGAGAAACGGACTTAAGGTCTAAAGTCCATTACAGTTCCGGCGCGTGTTAAATAACACCGCATGTAAATTCTTAAGTCAGTCTGTTTTTTGCATTACTCAGAGATAGATGTGATTCTCTCATCTCTCTAATATTCTTCTCTCTGTATAACATATTACTCTTTAAATAAACTCTATGTCTTAACGTTGTTAACCCACTGTAATTTAACCTAATTCTAACATTTATTACTTCAAAAATAAAGACGTACTAGGAGTCCGGACTGCAGGATTTATTGATGACATTTACTCAGGAGAGCGAAAAAGATGTGCACGATTGATTTAGCGCCGATGGAGAATCGAAAATGTAAGTAGATTCTTGCAAAGTTGAGTGTTTTTATTGAATCTTTTCATTTATGAACTATAATTTTGTTAGTATTCCTATTGTTATTAGCTCATTTTATTTTACAGTACAATCTAAAGAAGCTAGCATCAATATCGACGAAGACACTGAAATGATACAAAGTGCTGGTGAGTAATCTATTTCATTGAATTGATAGTTGCTGATAATGTAATTTAGCTACAAAGTATTCAAAGCATTTGAAATTATTATCTATGTAATTATTTCATGTTCCATTGGACTGAACTTACAGACGCAGAAAATTCAATTTGAATTGCCTTTGTATTGAAAAGTTTCGCAATTTTAAAGTTATTTTAAATTTAGGCACCCTCAATACATTGTAACAGAATTACATTTAGAATAAAAAATTTCCTCTTACTGTCCGTGCTATTGTTGCCGATGCTCCAGCCAAGTATTTCAAGCAGACTAGGGGTCATGTAGGTTATTTTACTTGTGACCGTTGCTGTGTAAAAGGAACTTATGATAGAATTTCTAAATCTATATCGTAGAGTCATTGTGAGAGTGACAAAAGAACAGATATTTCATTCCAGCCTTCTCATCATATTGGGGACAGTCCATTTCTTGTTGTTAATATGAATATGACTAGTTCATTTGTTATTGATTATATGCATGTTATATTGATAGGAATAATGAGAACACTTATAAATAGTTGGTGGAATGTTATTCTTTTCAAATATTCAACATCTCAAAAGGCTGTGATAGAAGATAAAATTACTTCGATCAAGAATTCCATACCTGTTGAGTTTAATAGGAAATCTTGTACATTCAATGAATTGGAAAGGTTTGAGGCTAATGAATTTAGATTATTTCTCTTCTATACTGGATTTGTATACTTCAAGGACATCCTTAAAGAGAAATTGTACAAACAAACACTTTCTCATATTGATGGTAATTGTTAGAATTTTGAGTGATCAAGATTCCAGTATACTTTCCTACATTGATGAGTTGTGCCAAATTTTTGTTAAGCAATATAGTAAACTGTACAGTCAGAAATATGGTGTTGTTTATAATCTCCATGGATTGACTCATCTAGTAGATGATGTAAAGAAATTAGGTGTAATTGATTGTTTTAGTGATTTTCCTTAAGAAAATTTCCTTGGTCAAATCAAATGAAGAGTAAGATCTAATCATTTACCTCTTGCTCAAATATGTCGAAGGATAAGTGAGGGTTTCTTGACTGGACTTAAATCAAACAACAATTCCATCTCTGTATTCAACAATAGAATTTTTTTGTTAACAATTGCAAGGTACTAGCTAATAACTTCAGTAACTTTTGTGTTATATTAAATGATAATTCTATTGTGTTGCAGTGTTGGTAAACTTAGTTGAAGGTAACATGGTGATTGGAAATAAATTTATTGCTTGCAATAATGCATTCAAATATCCATGTGATTCAAAATCTGTTGTAATATAAAGTTTTGCTAAAATCACAAAAACGGTTACATTTCCCAGTAGTGATTTAAGCAAGAAATGTATGATACTACCAGAGGGTAGGAAATATGTTATTATTACCATGCTTTAAATTGCTCATATTTTTTATCACGATAGAGTTAGGAGTTTATAGTTCTAATATTTATCCTTTCTTGTAAGTCTTAAGACATTTGCTAATTTAATAGTTTTAATACCTCTTCATTTTTGTGTTAGGTAGACTATTAGGCTTATTGTTATTTTCCAGGTTTCTTTATCAGTGACTATATTCAAAGAGTGGCCTTTTCTGTATCCATGAGCATTATAACCTATTGGGTGTTATTTAGCTATTACTTTTCTTTCTGACTGCTTATTTAATTCCTTTATGAAATCAACAATATGTGTTTTGGTCTAGCTATAACCTTTAAACACAAAATTAAATTTTTATACTTTCATCAGATAAATCATTTAAATATGTATGTTCATATTTATTTTACTATAAGTTTCTAGAATTTTTGAAAGATAAAATAAAAGAATCATTTTATTTTTCAAAAATTCTGTAAACTTATGAAATTTGAATATAATAAAATTTGGTTTGTTAAAATCAGTCTAAAAATGACGGAAGATTTTAAGATGGTACATATCGCGAAATAAAATAATGGCACACAAAACTACACTAAGAGGTGTAGTTTTGACGTAGAATTAACTGTTCTAGTACGTTTTTCGACATTCTGTTATAACATTCTTGTAGAGGAAAAAATTTGTATATTCATTTCAGACTTTAAAAATAAAATGTTTTTTCGTTACTGTAAGTAATTAGCTATTCTCGACTATTGTAACTATATTTATTTAATGAAGTGTTCATTGTTTATTTCTCATTTCATTATCCCAACTATAATATAATATGCAGTACTGGCATCCCCCTCTTTAGTTACAAAATCACGACTCAGTTTAGTTACCAAACGGTAACTAAAGCGAATAAAAGTAACAAAAATTTATAATTGTCACTCCTTGATTATATATCATTTTCTATGAGTTATAGAAAGAATATTTGTTTTACAGCTATTTGAGTACTACGTATATAAGCATATATTATTAATAATATACAGTCATTCATAATTTGTAACTGTGATGAAAAAGTTTAAAGTCGTGCATTTATTAAATGTTTTAAAATCCATCCATAGCTTAACTCTCACTTAGTATAGGTGAGTAATTAATTGATACTTAGACTTCTATAATGATTGTGCTACATTTCAAACCGCAATTTTATGCTCTATGAAATGTTTTTGGTAGTTAGGTACTACCAAAAGGTTGGTTTAAAATATCGGACAAGTCAGAAAAGAAAATATTATAATTATTATTTAACTTCTATTCTAATTGGTATCATGAATACCAATTGAAATAAATGTTAAATAATGATTATTGTGTAAAGATTTTTTCGTGTTCGAAAATATGGAACCCTGCGATAACACAGAACTACCCTAAAATAGGACATTTTGAATTTCTGAACTAATTGCTTCTAATAACCTTATCTGGATTATAATTTTGATGATTTTTCTAGTTACTTTGAAATAATCACAAAAAATTGTCTCCTTTTTCTATGTCTACGAATGGTTCTTATTTCGAAACATGACTCGAAATAAGTACCGCTTTTACTAAAGTGAGTTGTACTTGAAGCGAGGCCTGCTTGTACTATCTTTTCAAATCACTTATTTTTCTTCTAGCGATATTTTAAAGTAATAATATAGTTAGTACTAATATATAATAATTACAAAAAAAGGAACTTCCTAAATAGTTGCCTCCATGACTTCAATTTTACATAATATTTTTAACATTTTTACTGACAAAGTCAGTAATAAATGTAGCCAAGTGTTGAAACACCAACTTTGTGGTAACTGTAAGCGGTTGGTAGTTGAGTTGATACCTATACAATTTATAAGTTTATATCTTTCATATAATGGTGATCTTAATTAGCACATTCACGAAATAATAAATAAAAAGCTCCAATATAGGGTTAATAATACAATAGACTAAATTATTTGATTTTATTAAATTGTAATTTTTATAATTCTATATAAAATTACGTCCGATGTAAAAAAAATAACTATGTAATCAATTTAAATATAAATAACTTTTCTATACGAACCACATTCCATTTGAAAAAAAAATTATATCCTTAAAAAATGAAAGGGTTAGCTTTTGTTCAGCAATTGTTTACTCCACGGTAATACTGAGCCAAGCGCATATCTTCTTTGAACAAGGTGACTCTCTTGTCGTGTTGGGAGAGAAGGTGCAACTGTTCCATCAAAAGGATAATGTAGCCCTCAGCAGCCTCCTGGAGAGCTTGTACAGCTAGTAACTGTATTCTGAAATAGAGACAACAGAGAAATTGTCTCCAAATTATTGTAGGGCAAGTAGTGTAAAGGATATATCTACAATTTGTATATGAATGTTTAACCTAAATAAAAGGCATGGGGACCTAAAAAAAGGCATTTGAGGACCCAAAAGAGCATTTTAGGATTTATACATACACTTTTACGACTAAAATATAGGTATTTACAACGAATGAATTAGCATTTTGGAATCTAAAATAAATAGTTTTTAGTCAAATTGAAATAAAAGAATGGTGTAAATAAATAAACAATTAAATCCTTAAAATTCCTTAATCTAGTTTATAGCATATTTATTCAAATTCAACCTAAAAGTATTATAAAAAAAGGTGAAGTTAATTGGAATTCATGAAATTAAACTAATTCCAAAATTAAATTTGAATTTTGTATTTACAGTAAACCCTCGTAGTAGACAACTTAAAGGTCCTCTACACTCTAAATTAAAAAAAAATCTGGTATTGCTTTAAATTTGTAGAGCTAAGGTTAACAAAATTTAAATCGATCAAGCATTTTGTTCAACATTAATTATATAAGAAATAGTCGCATTTCGTTTTTTCTCATTCTGAGAATCATAATTTCATTAAAGAAAAAGCCCCCCCATACTGAGTAGGATGTTCGTTCGTATATACATAGCGCATACCTATTCAAAATTTCAAATCACAGATCTGCGTTCAAATAGAAAGTGTATAAAAATTAACAGTTCTCAATATCAAAAAATGTAATAATATATGAAAACGATTAATAAGAAATATTTAATTAGGTAATTGAATTCTTTATATGGATCCATTGTCTTAGAACTACACTATTACGATAAATATTAAAGTGAATCTTAGAATACCTACCGTATCTTACGCGGATAAGGCGGATTATGGATATGCTAAGACCGGTCTAGCTATGCTAGAGCCTATGTACCTATAATATTAAAGTTAGGTAACAGTAAATCTGAGTAAGGCAGGGTTTGCACCATAGTTTGAGTCAGCTTTAATTGGTCCATACCTTACTTTATATCTGTGTCTCAGTGTCTGCATGATATGTTGTTAAAAATAGGTCGTAAGAATTAGCCTAAGCCGTAATGCATGCTGAATGATGAGAAATTGAACATCGGTCAAAAATAAAGTCATATATGTAGATACAAAGTATAATATTAGACCAAATCTCAATTGACTCAATTCTGCAAATTATAGTAAATTTTAAGTTAATGTACGAATACCTAAAAGGAGTGCTGTGGTAACACGCTGAAATGGATATTCAATCAAATTAATAAAAAAACATTCATTAAGTAGGCAGATGTCTTTGTCAAGCAGTTTTAGTTTGTTACAAAGTAACTCGATTAACACAAAGAACATCTTGAGTGACAATACGGTACCGGTAGCAATGATATCTATTGATATCTATCAATCAGCTTTGTTATTGTTTTGATTTTGTCGGATTCAGAGGTGTAGTAGAAAGAAAAATCTTAAATTACATATTATAATAAAACTATAGAACCAAATTTGAAATGGTTTGCAGTTTTATTATCAGTAACATTAGTTCTAATGCAGAGAAATAAAAAAATTAGAGTTGAGGGAACCTTTAAAGGGAGGGTGCGGGTAAAATCAAACATTTGTTAATGTGTGTTTTATTAGAATCAGCATATTTAATTATGTATGATTGCATACTCTGTTCATCTAAATAAAACTTATTAAAGAAAAGAAAATTAAATTTATTTTGAAAAAGCGCCATCTAGTGACAAATAGCCCAAGCTTTGCTCGAGTCATTGACGCCATCTTGCTGTGATTTCACAAACGTTGTGCAAAAAACTTTAGTATATCTGCGAGTGATATTATTAATTATAACTCTAAAAAAATACTTTATTTGTTAGTATATTGTATATAAATCACAAATTCATTTATTTATAGCTTATTTGGGAAGATAATCAGACATTCTATAAACGTTCATGAAGATTGTTCTGGAAATAATGTAAACAGCGCCATCTATGAGATGATCGCATAAGCTTGTGGTAACTGATATAAACCCTATTTTCTCTGAAAATACAGTGATTTGAGATGAAACATTTCATATCCGTAACTAATCATTGTTTATTTATGATATTATGAAGAAATATTTGATATGAAAATTAGACGCAACCCCCCCCCCCCTCCCATTTAAGACTAAACAAACCATATATTAGATAATTAGACCAATTAAGATATTCTGAAACTGTTGTACAGGTAAAACCACTTACAAGACAAAACATAATTTTTGTCGCCTGACAGTGTTTATATTGTTAATATTACTAGGTTCTACATATATCTCTCTTTGAATAGTTTATAATATTGATTATTCGCAATTTTTTTTTTTATTAATGAAAACTAGATACAGTGGTGACTACGCTAATTCTTGAAGTGATAGAAGTAGTTTACTTATATAGTAATTCAGACAGATTTTGATTGAATTACAATGATCTATATATTTGCAAATATAACCAACCCATCAACTTTACCGACTTACCAAATTATTAAATAGTATAAAAAACCCAAAATAAGACTTTTCATCAGTTTAAGAATTTATGATATTTTGGGACTTTATAGCATTTTAGGACTTTATGGCATTTGTCCGGGCTCTAGTTATTACTATCTAATACGAAAAATTGAGAGATCGAGATAAATGCAGAACACCACACATCTATTTAGATGTTGAATGCAGTTTAGCTATTCCAGTTTTTAATCGAAAAATTATTGTCTATAAAAAAAATCAGTAATAATTTGCAGTAGTTTCTTCACTGAGCCGAAAACTATGAAACTAATTCTCATTGCTAAATGAAAATAATCAAGCTATTAGTAAAAATTAGCAAACATTTACGCTAGCAGTCAGTCTCACTATTGATATTCAGGTAGGTTACTAGAAAAAAATCAAAACTAGCTAATTCATATAGTTTCAACTGAAAAAAATAATAGCTCACTATCTATCGTTAAAAAAAATAAAGCCATCAAGTCTAACATAATTGGTTCTGGGTAAATTGCTCGAAAACAATTTCTCGAATTATAAAATTGCTCGAAAGAACAATTTTTGAATTGCACACAGTTTTCCAATTTGTAAAAGTCAGTTATTCTTGAAGTGGAGGTGCATCTAATCATCTTTGTTTCTTTTCTTAATTGATAATAACTGGTTCATTTTTTTCGTAGCTATTTACTATTAATCATTGTACGACTGATTTTAAATCTTACTCTTCATGTTTTTTTTTCTAATTTTTTTCCTAGAAGCCATTTGTATCATCTTATTTATAACATGTGAATGGGTATCATATGGTGAAGTGGAACTATTCATTTATCTACAACAATTATTTTCAATTGTAGGGAGTGGAGTGGTGGCCAGAAATTTTGGTTAGGAAAATTCATTCTCGGAATGATAAATGGTCTCTTCACATGAATGGCCGATATATAGTTTGTTGTATCTGCTAGTTTGTTGTAGTGCACACTTCATGATTGTTTAAAAACATGGCGGGGGGTAGGATGCGGCACGTCCCCCGATCCACGTAATTGATAAGTTTTAATTTATACTTCAGACTGAAAGTTCCGATCCAAGTTTTCTGCTCAAATCTCATGTTAATTAAATAAATGTTAGAACATGTCAAAATTATTAATATTACTTATCATTTTACAACGGTTAGTAATGTTATCTGCTTTCAATAAATACACCACACATTTTAGTATTCACAATTTCAACTTTTTCTATTATTGATCTTCAATAACATCATTATAAAACGGGACTGAATTATACGAGAACAAATTTTCCTAAAACCGTAGCAGTATATTACCTAACGGTAGGTGCGGAGAATAGATTTATCGACATATTTAGTTACGAATCAGACGTTAAATCTTACTAGGGAATTAACTTACACTCAGATTTCAAGTCATGAAAAAAAAAGTTTTAAGGATTTCATTCGAAAGCTTGTGAAGATTCGAAATATAATGATATAATTAAATAACAGTCTTTTTTTGGGTGTTACCTTCTTCTTATTAGAAATGACAGAATTTGCTCTCACAGCAGGTCTATATGCTGCTACTGAAGACCGCAGCACCCTGACATGTGTTTTACCAGGTGAACAGTCTTCATTTTTCGTCTTGCTGGCTCCCGCACGACTGAAATTGTGATTATAAAAAATTGCATGAAATAACTACAATATATGGAGCAAGTAGTAAAGTTAACAGACCAGAAATGAAGCTGGTGAAGTTAACGGACCAGGAATTAAGCTAGTAAAGATAACGGACCAGAAAATAAGCTAGTTAAGTTAACGGACCAGAAAACATGTTTTAGCCTATAAAAAATATTTGATTTAGTATTTTAGAAAAATACAACCTTATAAATGATAATATTAATGATTATACATTAATTTTGCATATTTTATTAATTGAAAGAATAGATTAAAAAACGTGATCCATTTTGAAAAATGGAAAAAAATTCTGCTTAAATCCTTTAATGTGGTATCTTATGTTCAAAATTATGTTCTTATCCCAATTATTGGTCAAATACTAATAATTAAACAAAGTAAAGAAAACATACCAGAATTAAAGCTAGTAAACAAAACGGACCAGAATTTAAACTAGTAAAGTTAACGGACCCTGGTCAGTCATCTTTACTTGCTCCCGATATACGTATGTATACTAAACAGGACGAATTCTACACAATTTGTTTCCATAATACCAAATATTAGTTAACTTAAGTTTAACGTTTTTATCCATTGTAAAATTGATTCAGAAAATTTATCCCATATCATTAAATAGATGAATAATTTAATTACGAATATGTAACATTATTTGATAATTCAGTAATTGAACTAGAACAAAAATAGCTCCTAGATATAGCTAGTATTTTATCCATTTAACTTATTTGATAAAATTCGTAATTCCTTAATTTTTAAATATCATTATTTGTTTTAGCAATGGAAACTTGTGAGTCATTAAATTATCCATAAAATTATATATTTAAACATGTATTTTGACGAATATATTAAAAGATAATGGATTTGACACTGTTATTTGTAGTCAACATTAAAATCAATTGTATTGGTCGAAATCAATTTCTGAGACATTACATTAATATAACGTCTCTTTCATCTTTCAATAACTTTATATGGCAATACTCTATTGATAAACCAATCAAAACACTTTTAGTATGTTTTACTATTTTTTAGAATTCTAATAAATAAGAGTTATTACAAATTTAATCATTCAAATTATGGTATCCCTTTTTTACTTCTTATCTATTTTGGTCATACCTTGATAAGGTTTTAGGTAAATTGAACACAATTAATCGAATCTAATTAACAATTGCTCGAATGATAAAATTGCTTATAGTTTTCGAATTAATTATTAAAATGATCGAATTATTAATGAAGTTGAATTACTTCGAATAGCTGCGCCTAACCGTCCTGGTTTCTAATTAGTGATTTATAATAACAATTTCATATTTTCATCGCTATTTACTATTAATCATTGTACTAGTGTTTTTAAATTTTATATTTCCCAGGTATAGAACAAGAATTACTACAGCAAATTTAGGTACTAGAGTTTTTTTTTTTTTTGAAGTTATTTGCTCATGTAAACCTCGAAGATATGTTCCTATGGCAAGGTTAGGGTTGTTATGGTTCTAGGCAAATTCAGTCGCGGAAAATTAGGTCTCAGAATTTTCAGTCTAGAAAATAATGATTTTATTTAAAGAACAAAAATAGAAAAAGTTGAAATTATGAATACTAAAATGTGTACAGTATTTATTGAAAGTGTTTAGCATCATTAACCGTTGCAAAATGATACATAACTTCAGGAATATTTATTTATTTAAACATAATGTTTCCTAACAATGTATGCAAGAGAGTTGGGATTACTCTCTCACACTAACTAAAAGACAAAAAAATAACAAATTATACAGATGAAACATTAAGGCCCGATATACTAAATGCTTTCAGGGCAACCTATATAAAATAAAAATGTTACACATGATGGATCTACATATAAAGTTTGAAAGAAGAACAATCATACATAATATTATACATAAACAAAAAAAGTGCTTCTGGAGAGCAAGCAGATGGATTTTATAAGAATTTTTGAATTTACAGATACTAGAATTAGACTTCAAATTACCACTAATATGATTCCATTTGCTGCATACTTTGTAATAATTACTATTTCGAGATTTGATACATTTGAAGGCATTTATTACCTTCACAAATTTGCGGAAGATTTTATTTTACCCGGCATTTGATAATTTATCCTCTTGTTATTCGCATAACTGAAAAAGTATTCAACCAAATTGCCTGAAATTTGGTGAGAAAATTAGTCAATGTCCAATAAAGTTCTGGTAGAGTTTTGGCAGCGACTCGAAAAAAGGTCAAAGCCAGAGTCATTTATAACTCAAAAAGTATTAAACCACATTTCATGAAACTTGGTGGGACGATTAGTCAATATACAGGAACCATTTTGTTATATTTTGGGAGCGATCGAGTGAAAGATCAAGGTCATTTATAACTCAACAACTCAGAAGGTGTTCAACCAAATTGCTTAAAATTTGATGGGACGATTGGTCAAAGGTCAAGGTCATTTATGTGATGAATAAATGTCATCATCCCCAATATAAATTGAAGGACACCGCAGATGTACCTTCAGTTAGCATCTGATATTTATATCTCTAGTTTAGAGAATCGACTGTTCACGTTAGGATGTTTGAGAAATACATCAGGGATTACTAATATATTGAGTGTTACTATTAACCTTACGTATTGATATCTAGTCAAGAGATCTATTAAGGAGAGTAAAGATCTTTACTAGTAAATTAACGTTAAGGGTCCCCTTCAAGCAAATATTTTTATTGCCTTATTCAACGAGGCTAATGTTTCTAATCATTTTGCTGCAAACCGCATCGAATTTGATAGCATATTTTTAATTTTATATGCTTTTAAAGATTTTTATAATCAAAACTCTACAAAACCTACTTTATTTCCGACTTACTAATTTAAGAAATTTTCAGCCTGATGAAAAAGAATGTACACCATTTGTTTTGATTGTCAACTAGGTATTAGCTATGTTTAATAAATCCATTTAATATTCGTGTAAAGGTATAAAATTGGATGAACTTATTATAGAAACGTTTATATACTTTAGGAAACAATTAATATCTGAAATAAAGGCCGAAAACGCATGGTTTGTTTATAAAATTCAAATTTGTAATCAAAACAAAGAGTGTACAATCTTCTTCTTGAGCATCAGATTAGTGATTCGCTCAATTGTAGCTCACAGAGTACTAAAAAACTTTTAAAACAAATTATAAAATATATACTGAACTGAATTGTATGCGGTTAGCGGAATAATGTTCGTAGACCTTAGTTCTATGATATTATGTTATAAACACATTTTTTTCCAGGAGCCTGGAGAGGACCTTTAACAGAAATTTAGTATTGTCTCAAAGTGAAAAGAAGCAGAGATCACCTAATATAGGAGATTAGGACGTCACATTTATAACTCAAAAAATATTCAACCATATTGCATGAAGCTTGATGGGATGATTGGTCAATATCCAGTTACCAGTTTATTAGATTCTGAGAGCGAACGGGACAAAGGTTGAGGTCAAGGTCATTTAAAAGCAGTTGCTAAGGTATACGATCTACTGAGTATACATAATCTAGTTGAACATGAGATTCAAGCGGCAAATTCGGTCTCTGAACTTTATAGGTATAAATAAAACTTATCTGTTAGATGTATAGTGGACGGGCCATCAGGTGAACCCCTAAGCAGATCCTTGAACAATCATGATGTGTGCAGTACAACAAACTATTGGACGTAACTACATTACGGACATTAATGTTGAGAGTTTCAAAATATTCTTCATTTATATATCAATATATTAGGATTACTTTGAAAAACTTTCCGCCAACTGTCGTTAGGTTTCAGGAGGGAAATGTTGTTCCCGAGACATTCAGCATGAGCTCTGGTATTCGACTATTCGTTCCAATATTTTCTAATTTTCATTTACTGGTTGATTCTTCCTCCTTTTTTACATCAAGCATTTGATTATTCGAGATTTGATTATTTGAGCCTATCATCTTTCGGACAATTATTCATTCGATAAATTATAGAAAGTCAGTTAATATTGACACGAATTTGGAATTTCTTTGAGTAGCTGAACCTAACCATCTTGTTTCTAATAAGTAATTAATAATAAATGTACTTCATTTGTTTACATTATCTGAGCGATTGATCATTCGGGCAATTGTTGGATATATTAGTTTGGATCTAGGTACAAGGATATCTATTTAAGTGAATTAAAAAATATTACCCTTTTTATCATACGCTATAGTACTCTAATCGACATTTATACCTACCTCATTATTTCGAACATTTATATAAGTGAGTTCTATAAATATTATAAATGTTCATTAACTTCATTTAATAATAATCTGAGATTGTTTAACTTCATTAGCATTTCTTCGAAATGCTGTTGAAGAAAACTTACGAAGCTTAAATCCCTAACTGACCTATTTATCAGTCCTATAGTGAACACTAGATACGTATAGCGACCTCTTTTTCAGGTACATATACTTTTTTTTACAAGCAAACCTTCTTTAAATAATAATAATTTAAATAATATATTGTCTGTTGTACGAGCATTACCCCGAGTTATTCCAACAATATCTTATCCATTATAACTTTAAGTTCGAATATTTAATAGAGCTTTTCGAATTTCCTAAAACAAATCGATAGAATTTTCCAAGAGTTTTATGATGACACAAATGAAGAAATAGACTGGCAGCGGTTGTACACTGGGTTATGTTAATAGAATAGAGAAAGATACTAACCTCAGTTTTTTGGGCATATTTGAAGTAGATAGCTATTTAATAATTTAAACTAAAATTATGTTCTGTAAAATAAATCAATAATAATGTTAAAATATTTATAGACACATGCAGCTTCAAGAACTACATACAAAAAATAAATTAATTATATATCTGGAAGTAATTACCTGCCAATTAATTAGAAAGTGAATTTCTAGGAGTTAATGGCATGAACTGAAAATTAATTTCCTTTCCTTGTTAAATTCGGGATGAAATCATGAAATTATAAAAAAATAATTTGTTTATTAAGATAAAATGCTCCATGATATTGGATATATCATATATAATTTTAAGGATTCATTAAGGCCCAGAAGCCGTAACCTTCCATGGCAACCTATTTAAAACTTCAAAAAACTATGTTCACACTTCAGTTACTACCAACAATTTTTAATATACTCAATTCATTAATTACATGGAACAGAGTAATAACTAGGGTTCTAACATTTTGTAAAATATATGCTTTAAAAATATACATTCCATGTAATCCTAAGCGCGACATGAAAAATATTGTGTAGAACCCTTCTAGTTTAGCGATAGGAAGTTTCAATACCCTAAATTTTGATGTAGTTTATAACATTCATGGAGTTTATAGTTTTAAGAGCATATTTTTACAAAATGTCACAACCCAGGTAATAACTAACTAAAGGTTATTTAGAAGAAATTACTTAAATTGTGCTTTGAAGTCTTTTAAATCATCTTAACATAGTTCCAAATTTTACATGCATCGTGAAAGAGACAATTTTTAGACTTAGATCTATTATACAGACACAAAGCAATATTATTGTTCCTAGTGTTATAAGAATAAATATTAATATTAGAAAGAAAATAGTTTAATAGCACAGGATTTTCTATGTAAATGTATAAAAAAACTACCAAAATCTTTTAGAGTCAGGAGCCATACCTGTTAGTATGCTAAGTGGCTACATAGCTAAGTTATAGGTCCCCTCCAAGCAAATATTTTTATTGCTTCATTCAACAAGCCTAATGTTTCTTATCATTTTGCCGCAAACCGCATCGAATTTGGTAGCATATTTCTTAATTTTATATGCTTTCAAAGTTTTTTATAATCAAAACTCTACAAAACCTATTTTACTTCTGACTTACTAATTTAAGAAATTTTCAGTCTGAAGAAAAAGAATGTACACCAATTGTTTCGATTGTCAACTAGGTATTTAATTAAAAATCCATTTAATATTCGTGTAAAGGTATGAAATTGAAGAAACTTATCATAGAAACGTTTATATACTTTAGAAAAAAATTATTATCTAAAATAATTTAAATAAAGTCCGAAAACGCATTGTTTGTTTATAAAGTTCAAATTTGTAATCAAAACAAAGAGTGTACAATCTTCTTCTTGAGCATCAGATTAGTGATTCGCTCAATTGTTGCTCACAGAGTATTAGAAAACTTTAAAAACAAATTATAAAATATATACTGAACAGAATTGTATGAGGTTTGTGGAATAATGATCGTAGACCTTAATTCAATATTATTATTTTATAAACTCATTTTTTTCCCGGAGCCTGGCGGTCCTAGGACCATTAAGTTAAGTCTAATACCTACTCCTATGACTTAGAGTATAGTACCTAGTTAGGTTAAGGAATATAGCTTAAAAGTTGAAATTCACTAGGTTCAGACTACATTGGGATATCTAAGACAGATATCAATATTTTTTAATGTAATTTGTCAAATAAGTTTGGTGCCATATCATCAATTTATATAGCTAAATAAATTGTTACTCCACGTTCTAATGTATATCTAGAGCCTAACTACCTAACAATTTTATAACATGCAGCAAATACCAGTTGACACAAACTCCATGTTTCATAGATGTCAAGCAGCGAGTCAAATAGTTAGCTTAGTACCATAGTAACAAAATAGAGACTATGCAACTGATTTTTGCCTTCTTTTTGTGCAGAATAGATCTGATTTAAAAATCAGAATTTTATGTTCTCCCACTCTGCATAATAGCTCTCAAGAGATTTTTGATTGGATAGAGTTACTCTCAGCAGTAGATTCAGAATCTCCCTCAGCTAAATTAATGGGAACATAGGAATTAAATCAAAATTTCTCTCAGCTAAATTAATAGTAAAATGGGAACAACTTCAAGATCTCAGACTTATATTTGTCTCAGAGAGTCATGAAACTTTTTTATCAACTTATAAAATATTTTTTTCTCCATTGTTGTTATTATTTGAAATAATATTCAATTGTTTTATTAATAATGATATTATGAATTTTTTTTATAAAATTTTATAAATCATATTTACAAAATTCAGTCATTTTTGCAAGGAGGAAGAGGGTATATTTTCACACATTCAGTAAATTCAGAAAGAGAAATTAGGCCTTCAAGTGAAATTTTCCTCTTAAGAACACCATTATGCTTTGTGTCTGATTTAAGTGTGCATATTGAGACTATTATTTCACTTACTTATTGTTCACATGTTTTCCAATTCTATTTCATGCTCTGAAGTAACCATCGAGATATTTTACTTTAATTTTAACTTTCTAAAGTTCTTACCAGACTTGAATTACTCCATTAATTATCATAGAGCTCCTTAGCAGCATATGAAACCGTTGGAACCTTTTTACAAAACTCCGAGACAAATCTTTCATGTATCATAGTGTGGCACTTAAAGCTACTATAAGCCTGATGTAATTGGTGTTAAATTCTTTAACCTTTAATTAATACTTATGTTGCAATCCAAGCTCAGAAGGATGGAAGTTGTACCAAATAGATAATATGAACTTGTAGACTAGACTAGACTAGAGCATGAAAATAGATATTTTGGGTAATTTTGAATTCAGATCACAATAAATCACTTAATTAAAATTCTTTATAATTTTATTAAATTTCTTTATAATTTGGTTTAGTTACTGTTACACTAGGATGCAGAATATATAAAATTAAAGAATTTATTGAGGTTAAGAGATATCTAACTATTAGGGTGCCTGCACACCAAAACCAGTTGAGCAGGCAGGCTGTGTTTGAGAAACACGGTAATGCATTGAAGCGTTCACACCAAAAGCAGGCGGTTGAGCGGCCAGGCGCGGTTAGCAAAGCTGTTGGCGTAAGATTCGATTGATTCCTGCTTCTAACTGCTGCTGTGCAGGCTGCTAGATGTGCGATCAGTGTATACAGAGGCGTCGAAGGGAGAGGTTGTGAACAATCGCTATGCTAATATCAAGAAATATTTGAATGCAAAGCTAACAGGCGTTCATCTAAACCGAAGCATAGCGACTGGAACTATATATCAAACTGTGATATTATGTGAACTTTATATAAGTTAGTATTAAACAATAATATTATATTAATTCGGAACATATCGTTTGTATTGTGGATACGAGATTGCTCCATATAAGATATCTTTTCAGTTAAGAATTTATGTTACTTTTTGTTCATCTGAAGAATATATTAATAAGGATTTATTCGGGAACTTATTAACATCAAACATGGCGCTGTAGACAAAAGAAGAAAAGTGAAAATAAAGTTACAAGAAAATAAGAAAATCTGTGGAAACTTAATCACTGAATGATGACTTCTAAGAAAAATTCACAAACTCCAGGATGGCTGGAAGATTTTATGAAACAGCAAGAACTAACTCGTCAAGAAGAACGTAGACAACAAGAATTGGCTCGTCAAGAAGAACGTAGACAACAAGAATTGGCTCGTCAAGAAGAACGTAGACAACAAGAAGAAACTATTCAGGCGTTAATGTCATTGATACAAAGTCAAAGAGGAGAAGCAAATACTTCTCAAAACTCTCAAGCATCATCTACAAAGATACAAGCATCTCGACCGAGTACATTGGACATCGATACTTCTCACAGTAAATTTCTTGGATGGCGTTCATCATGGAACGATTATGTAATGTTACAAAAATTACATCAATTTCCAATTGAGATACAAAAAGCTCAATTCAGATCATGTCTCTCAGAAGAAATGAGAACTCTGTTAAAATGTGGATTAGATATCCAAGATGATAGCACTATGAGCATTGATGAAATATTGGATGAAATTCAATCTTATTTGAGGCAGAAACGAAATGTTGCTCTTGACCGTGTCGCATTCGAAGAGCGAAAACAACAAGTTGGAGAAACATTCGACCAATTTTACGTTTGCATCAAGAAACTAGCTGATGAAGCAGACTTGTGCAAGAACTGTATAGAACAACGTTTAAATACGAAGATCATGTCTGGTTTAAGAAACCAAGGCATTCGTCAAAAGCTACTAGCAATGACACCGTTCCCAAATATAAAAGATACGATTGAAATGTGTAGAAGTCAAGAAGCCGCCGAAAAGGACTCCGAAGCTTTCTCTACAACAATTCAAGTCGACAAGATATCAAACTACAATAAAAGAAGAAACGAGTCATACCGAATGGATAATGAAACACAACGACAAAAATGTTATCGTTGTGGAAAAGACAGACATCCTACCGGAAAAATTTGCCCTGCAATGAAGAGTACATGTAACAGTTGTAAGA
This sequence comes from Caprella mutica, assembly GCA_947561585.1. Classification (NCBI taxonomy): domain Eukaryota; kingdom Metazoa; phylum Arthropoda; class Malacostraca; order Amphipoda; family Caprellidae; genus Caprella; species Caprella mutica. Next base: position 65,081 of record CANNZV010002937.1, read on the forward strand.
AAACTGGACATTGGGAAACAGTTTGCAGAACTAAGAAGAAAACAGTCGAAAAAGACGATTATAAGTACTTCAAAAATAACGAAACTAAAAATATCAAAGCACTACAAATTGCAGATGTAAAATCGTCAAGAGACAGAAAAACTCCAAGAATTCAAGTCATATGTAGTTCACATAAAACAAGAAATTGCAAGATGACAGCTGTACCTGATACAGGAGCTGAAATATCTATAAGTGGAACTGACATATTAACTAAACTAAAAATCAAGAGAAAAGATATTATTCCAATGGAGGGTGAAAAATTAACTGCTGCAAACGGTACAACCATTAAGAACTACGGAAAAATAAAAGCCAAAGTGAAATTAAATGAAAAGGAAACTGAAGAAGAAATTGTGATATGCGAAAATCAAAATGAACTAATTTTGTCATGGATTGCATGTCAAAATCTCGGTATCATATCTAATCAATTTCCTGAACAAATAAAAATCAAAGTTGCCAGAATAACTCCAAAAAATGAAGAGATCAAGAAACTTAAAGAAGAAATGCTTGATAAATATTCTGACGTCTTTGCAGACGAAACTAATTTGAAAACGATGGATGGACCACCTATGAAGATACATTTGTCAGAAGATATAACTCCTTATTCATTGAATACCACCCGACAAATTCCATATGCATGGAGGAACGAAGTCAAAAGTACATTAGACAGCATGGTGGAAAATGGAATAATCGAGCACTTAGAAGATCAACCTTCAAGCTGGTGTCATCCCATGGTCACAGTACCGAAACCAAAAGGAGGAGTTAGAATCTGCATCGACTTGAAGAAATTAAATCAATACGTCAAGAGACCTGTCTATCCTATGAACAATCCTAGACAAGCTATCAGCAACATCAAGACTGGATCAAAATATTTCTCTACTTTTGATGCCACTCATGGATATTGGCAGATACCTCTTGAAGAATCATCACAGGAGTTGACAACCTTCATAACCCCTTATGGTAGGTACAAATATCTTCGAGCTCCAATGGGACTAACATCGACTGGCGATGAATACAGTCGAAGAGGCGATGACGCAATCAAAGGATTGAAAAATATTGAAAAGGTCGTCGATGACACCATCATTTACGATGAAGATTTTGATACTCATTTGCAAAATGTGACAGACTTCCTCGACCGATGCAGAAAGCACAAAATAACTCTAAATAAAAAGAAATTTCATTTTGCCGAAGCTGAAGTAAAATACGTTGGATATATTGTGAATGAAGAAGGTATTGCAGCAGATCCCCAGAAGATGGAAGCGATATCAGAATTTCCAATCCCTACAAATTTAACCGACCTGAGATCGTTTATGGGACTGGCTAACCAACTGGGACAGTTCTCATCACAACTTAGTCAAAAGATGGAGCCAATAAGGAGTTTATTATCTAAGAAAAATGTATTCCAATGGTTACCACAACACACTTCAGCATTCAACGACATCAAAAAGGAATTATGTAGATCACCGATACTGAAGAATTTTGATCCAGAGAAACCAACATGTTTGCAAACAGATGCATCAAAATTAAATGGACTTGGATACATATTACTTCAACAACATGGTGAAAATTGGCATCCCATTCAGTGTGGATCACGATTTATTACAGAAACTGAACGCCGTTATGCAATCGTGGAACTTGAACTACTGGCAGTCGCATGGGCGATGCAGAAATGTAGGATTCAACTAATTGGATTGAACCATTTTATTCTAAAGACTGATCACCGACCACTAATATCAATATTGGATAAGAAAGGAATAGACGATTTGAACAATTCAAGACTTCAAAGATTAAAGGAAAAGTTATGTTTGTTCAACTTTACTACTGAATGGATTCAAGGAAAACGTCACAATATTCCCGATGCACTCTCTCGAGCTCCAGTCACAATTCCTAAAGAGGAAGAAGACACTTTAAAGATAAATGTCATTGAGAGATGTAATAACATGTTAAATTTTGAAAATGAAAATAACTCAAGGAGAGACCCAATAATTGAAAATATTAAATCTATCGCAAAAAAGGACGAAGAATACACTACTCTGAAGGAGATAACAACAAAAGGATTTCCAAATGACATTTCAAAAGTTCCTCACCCAATAAAAAGTTATTGGAAGATTAGGAACGATATATCACTGGAAGATGATGTACTACTATTCGGATCAAGAATCATTGTTCCTAAAGAAGCAAGAAAGGAAGTACTCATCAAATTACATTCATCTCATCAAGGTATTGAAAAAACCAAGAGGAGAGCACGTCAAACTGTGTACTGGCCGAATATCAATTTTGATATATCATCTGTAGTCAATTGCTGTAGAAAACGTCAAGAAAACATGCCTTCTCAAGGTAAGGAACCAATAATACAGGAAACTCTTCCTTCAAGAATATTTCAAGAAGTTTCAATGGATTATTTTTCATGTGAAGGAAAACAATTCTTGGTCTACGTGGACAGATTATCAGGATGGCCCGTGATTATGACATTTGGCAGAGGAGATACGACAACCAGAAAATTAATACAAGGATGCAGAAAATGTTTCACTGATCTCGGAGTCCCAGTAACCATCAAGACTGATTGTGGAAGGCAATTCATATCAAGAGAATTTCAACAATTCCTTAAAAAGTTTGGAATTAACCACGTCACTTCTACACCTTATTATGCTCAATCAAATGGTCATGCAGAAGCAGCCGTAAAAGCTATGAAAAATTTGATCACCAAGACAACCATGAATGGAAACATCGAATCAGAAGAATTCCTTATGTCTTTATTAGAGTACCGGAATACACCAAGATATGGAAATTTATCCCCAGCACAGATTGTATACGGACAACCACTCCGATCAAATGTACCTGCTCACCATAAAAGCTTTGACAGAAAATGGTCCACACAAGAGAAAATCTACAATGGGAAAATGAGTGAAATCCAAAGGAAAATAGAGGAAAATTATAACAAAACAGCTAAACCATTACGACAACTAAATATTAATGATAAAGTTTGGTTACAAAATCCCATCAACAAAAAATGGGAGAATATCGGAGAGATAGTTGGAAAGGGAAGATATAGAGATTATCTGATCAAATTAGCAAGTGGTAAATTATATTGGAGGAATCGTAAATATATAAAACCTGTACTTGAGAATATTGAGGACTGAAACTGATAAAATAAAACGATTCCAAATACTGGAAAGATTACAAAGGAAATTTAGATTTCTTTCTTTAAAGGAAGGAGTTGTGATATTATGTGAACTTTATATAAGTTAGTATTAAACAATAATATTATATTAATTCGGAACATATCGTTTGTATTGTGGATACGAGATTGCTCCATATAAGATATCTTTTCAGTTAAGAATTTATGTTACTTTTTGTTCATCTGAAGAATATATTAATAAGGATTTATTCGGGAACTTATTAACATCAAACACAAACCAATGGAGGAAAATTGGACAGATAATGATATGAAATCATAAGATTTTGATATGAATTTCTATTTAACTAAATAATTTTTCTTTACCTCTGTATGATGATTGAATCGGTTTCATATTTTATTTCTGTATATATTTCACAATGATAAATATATTAATATAAATCTAATTTTATTACGTTATAGTATATTTTACTCCTATTTTTTTGTTAGAATGTCTAACTAAAATAAATTACCTAATATTATTATTAAGTGAAGCTGGTTATTGGAATTGTTTAATGTATCTAGATTCACTCACAAAAAGTATCTAGATACACTTATTAAAAAGATTTTTTAAGATACAAATACAATGTACTCTGATTTACCTATAAATAAATTTCTATTTACAACCGTATGCAATAGTTTAAACTTTATAAAGAGTTCCAAGTGAAGAAGAATTGCACAAATATTATAAGTAATCCAATTAACTCTGTAATAAAATACTCTTTTTATCAATAATGATAATAAATCGATCTAAAAATATAAATATATTTAAAAAATGTTACATTTTACATAACAATTAACAGAGAAGAAATTCATCAATTCTATAAATAATATTTCCAATTCTAACTAGCTTTTATGAATAGAAAGAGAGCGACCGCCAAATAAAAACTGCTTCATCAACTGCTCGCGGTGTGAAGGGCACACTGCTCAACTGCCTGCCTGCTCAACTGCTTTTGGTGTGCAGGCACCCTTACACTTGGGAGATATATTTTTACACAGTTTGATTCTGTATTTTGAAAACATATGTTAGGTATATCTATTCAAGTTGCGGAGTGTAGAATTTTACAATGATCCAGAATGTGGAGAGGCAATTAATTGTCTCTATTTTATAATTCACAATCTTAGATAGCTGTATCTAATTGCCAATTGGCTTCCAATTTTGAATTAATCACTACATTCTTCTTTATAGAATAAGTAAATTTTGTGTTAAATAGTCTTGAACCAAGTATTCTCAGCAAAGTTTGGCTCACTGTAGCACTGACCAGTTGACCAACTTAAAGAAAGATGGTAATTTTTTCATGAGCTAGGCAGAACAGAGTTACCTATCCAACTTAAACAACATGCATCCAGTTAGGCATATGAAAAATATTAGTATCTTCATCCTTAAATTCGCTGGTTACACCAAAATTTTCACCGATACCGATACCATGCAGATACCTCAGTTTTTCACCGATGCCCTTCCGATACTGATACCTATACCCTGTCGATGCTTAGATTTTCACTGATACTGAAGCCGATACAAATACTTTGACTATTCGAATGAGATTAATAATTTTGAAATTTTGCAAATTAAGATTAACTATCTATATGAAATCATTGCTACATAAATTTAAATTGAAAATTTTCATTGTAATAGATAAATGAAGATAATAATTAAAAAAATAATATTATAAAAAAAATTAAATACTAGTGGTATCGGCAAAGTATCACACTTTTTTGCCTATTCCGATACCAGAAAAAAATGCTGATACCGATACCAGAAAAATTGCCGATACTTCCGATACAGTGTACCGATACTTCGTCCCATCACTAGTTAGCACTCAGTAGTGTCAAGAGCCTCAGTTCGTAACCAATATGAGCTAAGCCCATTTCAGACCGGTCACCCAATTCCCCCTTGCGGCATGAAACAGATTTCAGTAAAAGTTGAAATCTCGTCCGAGAACCCAAAGCTGATAAAAAATATATTCAAAATAGTGTGTGAATTCAAAAATTACCTAGAACTATAAATTCCACCCCAGTATACCTATTCCATCCCAGGTTAACCAGTCTGAAGAGCAAGATTATGAGACTATTAACATTGTATATGCGAACAATCCTTTAACTCCTCCTATATTTAAATGTATTTTATTGAGAACAGAAGGCAAAATAGAAAATATCTTGTAGAACACTTTACCAGTTCCTGCAGTGTGGCCCAGATATATTACACCACGATAAATCCCACCTCTGTGACAATGCTTATAAGATGATGCTTATCGTTTTAAATGGTCATTTGTTGATTGCTGCTTACCCATGAAGAAATAACTCTCTAATGATATCTCAGACTGTATTTTGTGGTAAATTCAACCACCTTGTTGTTAGAATTTTTTCCTTATGAAAATAATATTCTAGCAATGTCCGTGGAACTTTAGCTATATATTCCCATGTTTCCATTAATTTTCATTGGCTAAATTGGAAAAATGTCGGTGGATCAACCAAATTTTTTCAAATTGTTGGTGGATTTTTTCAGCGTTTAGAAAAAAGGTCAGTGGGATTTTGTGCACCAAAAACAGACTGTTATAACAAAAAGTCGATATCCTGGGACATTTGGAAACTATTTAGAAGAATTTTTGTCTCATAAGAATTTCAAATTTCTCCCAAAAATCACCAAATTTCTCAAAATATTCTCCAATAAACTACATGTAAACATGGAATTATTTGGAAAATTGTCGACTGATATGTCAGAAGGCCAATTTCAATGCTTCAACAGCCGCCGGATAAACTTCACACATCTTTTGCAGACTGGTTTAGAGGTAGCACAAGTCAATTTAAATTTTACCTCATAAGACAATATTCATAATATGGCGCAGTTTATTTTAAAGTTTACATGTTAGCAAGTCAGTATTGATTCCTTTAACAGGAGAAATGCAGTTAAAACAATAGTTGGGAGAGGTGTGGAGGGGCTTAGCTAGCAGAGATGACCCATTCATGATTCAATGTTTACACTTTTTGCTTATTTATAAGATACTGAATTGGACAAAAGCTCCCATGGCCGTGGTCAAAACTCTCTGTCAAAAAAATGCAATTATCCCCAGTGGCCCAGTCTTAAAACCCTGTGCAATAATGCATAATCCTTCACTCTCCATCAATAACCTCCTGCTCCTGGTCAAAAAGAAATTGTACATAACTTTTTCAGTTTTACTTAAGACATAGCTACTACCAAATTGAAAAAGTTATAACAAGAAGTAGCTGCCTCTATTATCTATAGACTATAGGATATCATCTTACAGTTAATATTGCTGTTTGTTAAAGATGGAGAAAAAAATCAGCTTGTGATTGCTACACTAAATAGCTACCTCAACTGATAATTTGATAAAGAGAGTTCACTCTGGATTTCATTCAGCTGTTCTATCAGTATCACATATGTGGAGTGAAAAATTAATAGCTTGTGATTTGGCCAACAAAAAGACAGTAAATTGAAAAGGTTTAATTTGATACAAAGAAATTACAAGTTACCTACTATTTACTAAAGGTATTCTATAAAAATTTAATAAATTATTAAAATTAATAAATAGCCAAACCTAACTCATTATGCGTAGAGTGGGGTGGAACTTACTTAGGATGGAATATACCGGTCACCAAACTAACAGGTACAGTTGTGTTCAACTTGTGTTGGCAGTGGGCCTTTGGAATGTAGCGTATCTACCAAGTAGGGATGGGACAATACCAAAAATTTTGCCAATACCGATACTATACAGAATATACCGATACTTCTCAACAAGTGCCGATACCAATACTTGCAGTTTTTTTAAATTTATATCTATAAAACTCATTGATACTTGATTTATTAAGTATCAATTATTCTTGTAAGTTTAATGAAGTTTTAACTCAAAACTAAACCAGTAATGTTCTTTCAGTGTAGTATAACAAAGTGATTTACATATTTCAAATTAATTAAAATACATAAATATTAAATAGATAACTTTTCTGATGTGCGATATCATCCTGTAGTACTTGTAATAAATAGGTGCGAAAATGGTCAACAGTAGCTGAATAATTCTTATCTTAAATTTATAGTCAGACTCAAAAACCCCAGTCTGCAAAGTGTGTCAAATCTGTCACCAAGATTTCATATTTCAGGACAATTAGTCTCCAAATTTTTTTTAATTTATCTCCAAAATGACCAAATTTCTTCAAAATGTCTCCAATAATAACATGTAAATATAGGAATTAATTAGAAAATAGTCACCAAGATCTTGTTTTGATGAATTTTCCCTCAAATATAGTCTCCAAAGATCTTTGGCGACATGGATGCGCTTTGCAGACTGGCAAAAACCTACTGGTCGATTCTGTATATACTTCAAATTATTTATTAATAATGTCATGCATGTCATAATAAAAGTAAAAATTATAATTAGAACTCTAGTGGGTAAATGGTCAATTATTAGATCAGTACTTATAGTGATTTTTTTTTTAATTATTTATTTCATTTATGACTATAGAATAATAGAAATTTAACAAAAAAAGAAAATTTATCAAATGAATAAAATTTAAGTAATCATACAAGTATCGGCCCAAGTTTCAAAGTTAGGCAGGAAAGTCGCCAGTTTAATGGGAAAATGTATCCAGGTCGCCACATAAACATTTAAGATACTTTAAAAAAGAAATTTGACTTCCTAGTGAAGATTTTACACTTGAAAATATCTTCATGCTTCATGCCACTCTGGAAAATACCTTAAGCCCAGTCCAGACGGTCAAATTTTTTTAGAGAAGTGACAAACTTAATGACAACCTAAATGACAACTTATCGTCAGTTTTCAAGGAGTGTCTACACGGTCAAATTTTCTCGCCAAAAGTTTGAGGTTCACTGGCTCAGTTTCGTAAAAATTAATGTTATATATCGTGAAAATAAAAATTATATAACTTAGTATGTATATTTTTTAAATTTAGAACAGTAGGAAACCAGAAAAAATAATTTGTTTTTAATGACAAAATATCGTCTTGAAAAGGATAGTCAAAAATAGATCATAGAAAACAATTCACAACGTAGGTAGCCTACCTATAACTTAGATCTAATACATTCTTATACAACCAAGTATTAAAGAGTCTGTCGTCAGCCATTGTAACTAGATAGATACTAAGTTTGAAAAAAATGAGGTTTTTGTAGGTGTACCTAGCTGTAATAAACTAAAATGACGCGCAAATAAAAAAATATTATTGCCGGAAAGTCAGTGTGTACTTCAAACTTTATCGTCAGCAAATAGTTTGACAAACTTTTTGATGACGATATCCAACATGTTGGAATAAAAAAACTGCTGAAAAGTTTGACGGTTTGCTGACACTAGGAAGTTATCCTCATTTAGTTTGTCACTTCTCTGAAAAATTTGACCGTCTGGACAGGGCTTTAGGCTAACAGATGAATTTTAGAGGCCAAATGCTGCAGATTATACAGTTCCCATTAATTTATTACAATATCTTAAGGTTTGCTAAACTCCAGCAGAGAGATTAATCCATCAGAAAAGACCACTTTATCCAGAGTGGAACTGTCCCAGTCTGTATTTCGTGGTAAATTCCACCAACATGTCGGTGGAATTTTTTCACCTTTGAATATAATATTCTGGCAAAGTCGGTGGATTTTTAGCTATTAATTCCTATGTTACCACTAATTTTCGGTGGATAAATTGAGAAAATGTTGGTGGATCAGCAAAAATACTGGAAATTTATGGTGGATTTTTTCCAGCTTTTCAAGAAAGTCAGTGGGATTTTGTGCACCAAATACAGACTGGGGACTCAGTGGACTTCATGTCTGATCACTCTGATGCATGAGCATCTCTTGGAGACTATTTTATGAGTGATTTACTTGTTATTTACATGTTTTTCAACTTAATTCACCCCTCAAAAGTCACCAATATACTGGCAACTTTGTCCATACTTTGAAACATGGGTATCGGCTAAGTATCGGCCGATACTTTTCATTACATGCCAATACTCCACAAAAATGCCAATACTTGCCGATACCGATACTTCGTGCCATCCCTATTACCAAGTATCATAGTAGCTATGCAAGAGATTGATGAAGTGTGAAGTTTATCCGGGCCAGCCGGCGACTGTTGAGGCCTTGAAATTGACCTTCTGAAATATCTGGTGACAACTATTATTCAATGTTTCAGCGGCTGGCAAACTCCAAACTGCAAAGTTGAAAGTTCAACTTTGTAAGCCAATTTTTGAGCCAAATTTTCACAAAAATTCTTAGCAACTGCGAGGCCAATTGAAGAGCCCAATTCTGGTTTATTTTTGGAGATTTCAAGCCAAAATTAATATGAGAGAACCAGGGAACATAGGACTTACCTAATTCAAAATTTTAATCTAATTATATATGTATATCTGATAATCTGAGCATCTGAGCTTAGACCATTTGAAATGCAAGCCAATTAATTGCCTTTAACTTATACCTATAGCTACTCTATAACATGGTAATTATTGGAGTGTATTTTGAGATTTTTGGCCATTTTGGAGAGAAATTTGAAAATGTTTTGGAGAGCAATTTCCGAAAAAAAAAATATCTGGAGACTGATTGCGCATACTTTGCAGAGTGGTAGGGTACCTAGTACCTAGCTCAGGCTAGCTGCTTCAGCTTTAGTGTTTTACTCATGATCTTTAGCGGTTTAGCCAAATAATAAAATTGTGAGAAATGGTTTCTAACCACATCTACAAAAACTTCTCTGTGGTTATCAACAAGGTACTCAATATTTACTATAACTAAATAGCCTAGTATCTACATACTAATGATACATATGGAGAGGCTTAGACTACCTTGAATAAGTAGTCTTAAGCCTCTGCTGCCTCTCCATCTGTAGGTAACCTACCTAGGTGGCCTAGTTAGTAAGCTAGTGGCAGCCTAGTGCTACCTATGTGACTAGGTAGGTCGCTACGTGGCTACATACTACCTAAATTATCACCGGTATGATTTAATCGCGAAATGGAAGGAAAATAGCGAAATTGAACTTAATGTATTGAAATTGATGGAATTAGCGAGTGAAATTGAGAAGAACTAAAATAGATAGATTGACTACCCCATAAACAAAGGTCTATCGATTCGATATCTTCTTATGTCGAATTCAAAGCTGGGACAGCGGATATCTAAATTTATTAATTAATTTTAATCGAATCGATACATGAAAAAACCCTGAAATCGACATCATAAACCTCCTTCTATTCTAGATGTCGAATCAATATATTATTTAATATATCGAAAATTAGTAACGAAATCGATAGATAGATATTTTTCTATGAAAACGATGCATAAATCTAGATTTAAAAACGATGTGTATTCGATGCGTGTAAAAAGTTATGGAAAAGCTGTTATGAGTCTCAGATTTTCTGCCGTCTGCTTTAGTCTTATAAAAAACAGTGAAACTCCTGAGTTATTAAATTTTTGTTTCTTCATAACTCAGAGCCACTTCATATCTCAGGGACACTGATTCTTTTTTATGATTAAAATTACGGTCTTTGAGTGAGAACTAGGACGAAATTCATGACGTAAATCGTTTTCTATAATTGAAATAAATTTGAAAATACTTCATAACTCCGCGGTGCATTTCATTTCTCAGGTCCTTCATTACTCGAGTGAACTAATTACTCACCTATATATACTGAGTGAGAGTTAATATATGGTCAAATTTTAATTAATTCATTGAAATTTCATCACAGAGCTTTCATCTTTATTTAGCTAAGTTATGGCCTCAAAACATTTTCTCTAATTTGAACTCATATAGAATGAAATTTTAAGGAGTTACAATTTTATAAAAATTTGACCATCTTATTATGTACAATTTGTAATAAGAATAAGTTGTGCTTTTGGTTATAAAAGTGGTGTTTGTCTACATAGTAATATTAACTTAAAAGTATCTCAGAGTATCTCCAAGTCATTCAATATCAAAAAACAATTTAGTAATGCATCCATGGTGGCACAGTGCCAAGGTACATATACCTGACCGCAGGTTTGATACCCGGACAAGTCACTTTATTTTTTTCCCATTTAATTTGTATGTAACATTATTTAAATTGATATGTACTCAACCTAAGTAAACTATATGCAATAAAGTAAAAGATTCAATTTGAATTTTTGAATTTATTTACCTATTGGATATCGAGTGGATATTGTTTCGAAGCATATTAGATATATAATCGGACGTCGGTTCGATACAGATTCCCTATGGAAGTGGCAAAGATTTCTTTTTATTAACGTCTATTCGATGCATAATTTGTGACTTTTCATCTCGAAATAGACGTATTGTCGATACCGTCTAGAGGTTCACGGCATCTTCAAATCGAAGCCAAAACGATGTCAGAGAGCGGATTCTAGCTCTATTTTCGAATTCATTTCGAGAAAAGCCTTGTATCCAGATGATGTCATTTCGATGCCGCATTGTTTACTGGGTAAATACCGAAATGGAACTTATAAATACCGAAATGGAATAGATGGAGTGACTAAATACCGAAATGGAACTTATATATACCGAAATGGAATAGTTAGAGTGACTAAATACCGAAATGGAACTTATATATACTAATACCGAAACGGAATAGTTAGAGTGACTAAATACCGAAATGGAACTTAAAATACTGAAATGGAATAGAAAGAGTGACTAAATACCGAAATGGAACTTATAAATATCGAAATGGAATAGATAGAATGACTAAATACCGAAATAGAACTTAAAAGAGTGACTAAATACCGAAATGGAACTTATATATACCGAAATGGAATAGATAGTGACTAAATACCGAAATGGAATAGATCGAGTGACTAAATACCGAAATGAAACTTATAAATACCGAAATGGAATAGATAGGGTGACTAAATACCGAAATGGAACATATAAATACCGAAATGGAATAGACAGAGTGACTAAATACCGAAATGAAACTTATAAATACCGAAATGGAATAGATAGAGTGACTAAATACCGAAATGGAACTTAAAATACTGAAATGGAATAGAAAGAGTGACTAAATACCGAAATGGAACTTATAAATATCGAAATGGAATAGATAGAATGACTAAATACCGAAATAGAACTTAAAAGAGTGACTAAATACCGAAATGGAACTTATATATACCGAAATGGAATAGATAGGGTGACTAAATACCGAAATAGAACTTAAAAGAGTGACTAAATACCGAAATGGAACTTATAAATACCGAAATGGAATAGATAGGGTGACTAAATACCGAAATGGAGCATATAAATACCGAGATGGAATAAATAGAGTAACTACCCAACAAACATATGAATGTCGATTCGATGCCGTTTGAGGTCGACTTCGAAGCGCTAACGGTGGGTATCGACTTAGCAACCATTTCGATTCATAGTAGATATCAGAATGTCCGTTTCTAAATTATATCTGAATTTACACTTCGAGTAGAAACACGAAAACCGATAAATGGTTTTAACAGCATCATCTTGACGTCGGCATGTCTGTTTCCAAACGATATCTGAATTTGTACTTCGACCAGAAGTGCGAAAGCAGATTCGTAGTTTTAAAAAATCGTTCGAATTTGGAAATTCATTTCCTCATTTTCCTATTTTATAATACGTATAGAAACGTAGGAATTATTTCCATTCAATTGAATTGTACCTTTCTATATAACATACGTAGTGCTCCATTTAAACTATTCCCAATAATTAATACACTTATAGGGGACTATGGCAGTTGTAGAGGTACGATCGAGTATTGACACGTTAGTGCAATTGTGAACTGGATCAACGAAAAGTAAGCGATATTGGAACATCGGTTGTTGAACAGTGTTCCTCCAGTACCGTAGCCAATCAAGTGATGAATCTATTCTAAACTGCTTATTGTAAATAAGCCCTGAGGGGTTCCTGAAGCTGTCTTTGGTGAATAGAAGAGAAGGGAGTGGCGTCCCTTGGGTCCCAAACTGCTGTAATTTGGATTATGTATTGTTTATTTTATGTTTACCATGTTTATCATGTTTTTAACTCTCCATGCAGTTTTAGAGGATAGCGCTAGGGTTATGCTCTACAATTATAAGGTCTTAGATTTTGTGTTAGGTAAGCTCGTAGATTTCATTTACTATCACCTCTTCATTTCCTTCTTCCATCCTTGAGTGCCGCCACCGATGCTTGAAAACATTTTTGTCACATTCCTCGGTAAGTGACAGCATTCACGGAGTAGCTTTTCAGCATCCATGAGCGTCGTGACTTTGTCCATGGAGCCACTTTCCTTTCTGACTGTTTCTTCCAGTCCCTTGTATTTCATTTACTTTTGACGTCAACGACATGGCCTTTGGTTCCGAAGCAGACCTCTACTAAACGTAAATAATTAAAAGTTGTTGGGCTATTTAGCATGATCCATTTTAGAGTAAATTCTGTGTTATCGGACGGTTCCACATTTTAATTCGAATATGTAAGAAATAAATATAATAATTATCATTATTAAACTCTTACTTAAATTGGTATCCATGATACCAGTACGTAAAATACAAGTTTATAAATAAAAATCAATACATAAATAATTTTTCTACGTAAAATGCTTAGCCCCATATCCGATAAATTGAGCTTTCACCTAGTGCCAAAAGCTGCAAATGAGACGATTAAAATTCAGTGATTCACATTATAGATAATTAAACTTAAAGTGGTAATCGGACTTAATATATAGATCTATATATAATAATCATTATTTAACTTTCATTTCAATTGGTATGATACCTTCAGCTATTATGTTACTAATTAAATAGTAGTTAAATAATAATAATTATACAGGGTGGGGCGTAAGTTTGGAAGCAAATGGAAGTGCATATTATAATCCAACGAAAAATATATTTAATAATTTACAGTTATGTATTATTACATAAGGGTTATAAGAATTC
>CANNZV010002938.1:0-79151 GCA_947561585.1 Caprella mutica
TATAGATTAATTTACATTGATTATTTTGCATAAAAGCTTTTTGTTCCTCTTATTACTATTGGTCACTATGGTTAATTTGTTGTCACTATTTCAGTCCTGAAGTTCGTGGTAAGAAGCCACACGGTCTTGCATCGGATGTGTACAGTCTGGGTGTCATCCTGCACAGGATGGTGGTGGGGAGACTGCCTCATCAGGATGGTGACTACTCTAAACACAGAAATGTGAGTGAATGAAGCTTGCAGATAATTACACTTTTAGGATGAATACTTAATTCCATTTTGTTAACAAACTTTTGATAGCTACCCAGGCAAGAACGATTTGTTCCAGGGATATTCCTTCAATTTCCCAGGAATAAATCCTTCTTGCCTGGGTATCTAGCTGAATGAAAATTCTTTTTAGCTGCTCGCATATAACTATATTTTCATTTCAACTTTAATTGTTGAATAAGCTAATTATTTTATTGATTTCTTTTTATTCAAAACAGTAGCTGCAAAATTATTATGCCATTTATGATTTAAATATTCAAAGATAATAACCAGCTATGTATTGTTAGATTAGCTAATTCAAGTATGACGAAATTTGGGAATATTCAATTTAAATATCCTAGAACTTGAGTGCATGGAGGATATTTGAAATGCCTTTTCTCTTGACAGATTCCACCGAATGTCAGTTCCCATTGTCGCAACCTGATAGAGTTGTGCCTTGAGAAAGATGTCAACCGTAGGATAGCTCTACGCAACATTCCCAACCACCCTTTCCTCAGTAACTGGAACAGTACCCTCAATACGAACATTGACAGTGGTCACTATACACTGTCAACTAATAACACCAAACGAACAACCAGCCTTGGCATTATCGAGGAAAGTGATTATCCAAACCAATATGGGTACAGACAAATGTATCCAGAAAGGGACTATTCCAATTCTCGATCAGGCTGTTCAAAAGCTTTCAGTGATAATCATGTCCCTCAGAATAATCGTGTGGGTGATAATTACGATCATTGCAGTGTGAATCAGGAGGTCAATTCCCGTCTGTTTGGGGGTGAGATGTACTCCAAGCCTCAAGATCCTGGGGGAGGGAGGTATTCACCACCTGTTAAAATAAAATCAAGGTGAGTAGTTTACCTGTTGTTATTATTACTTTGATTAGCTTTAGGGAAATTATGAATTGTCATCGGTTTCACATATTTGGCTATAAGAAAAAAGATATAATCATTATTTTATTTTCATTATTATAGCTATAGCGAGCCGTTCTTTTTTATAGCTATATATGACCGAAGATGTGAAGTTTTCAGACATTTCGTAGTTTACTCTATATCCTATTTCTCTAATTTCATTCAGAGTGATATAAATTCAATACATCCGTCACTTGTGCTTTTTTCTTTGAAAATTTAATTCATTAAACTTTTTATCTATAGTTGTAACTAAGAATTCTTGTTCAGACTTTAAATATGAAACGCTTTTTTTTTCCAGTTCTTCCAAAAGTGTTCGTTGTAATGGTGGTCTGATGGGACAACTGAAAAAGACTATGGCCTCCCTACCTCAACAGTTCAGCAACAGGGAAATGATGCAGTCTTTACAGTCTAACAATACTAACCTAGCGTGTGTGCCCCAATCCACCCGGTACAAGGACATGGTCTGCCCCCCGCCCCCCTATGGGGGGTTTCTGAGTGAGAGAACCGTTAGATCCAGAGAGAGAAATGACTTGATCTTTCCACTGACAGAGAGACCGAGATCTCACTCTGAAGACAGACGAGACAATCACTATCTCGACAGTGTACCTAATATCAATAATAGTCCATTGGATAGGAGAAAAAAGAGCCTGTCGCAAGGTAACCTTCCTGATTTGGATAATAATGAATGCTCTTGTCATTCATCACACCGGTCACACTGTAACAAAAGTGAAAACAGTCAGTCCCACCAAAACATCGGCAGACGTTCTAACTCCTATTCTCTCAGTTCTGATGAAAAGAGAACTATAAACCAAGATAGTTTGCATAGGGTATTTGCAAGGGATACAATATCCACCATAAGTTGCATCAAAAAAAGCAAACACAGTTCAGGCAGATTAAAAAGCCTGTCTGCTAAGTGCCCTAAGATTTGCACCAAAAGGTTGAAGAGCAATACCTACACATCAGACAAAGACGTTCTACACATCACTGCTGCTGGGTGTGTGTACGTAGAGGCAATTGAACGCGTGCGTGGAAAAGCTAAAGTCACTAGAGGGATGAGAGTAAATCCTAATAGAGATGAGGTGAGTGAGAGGCTGTGTTATGAACTAATGGTCTGTTTCACATCTTTGGTCGTATAAGAAAAAAAAACTTGGGTCATTAGCTACAATTACTACTTAATATTTAGGCCTTTTTTAATTGGTATCCATGATATCTGCAGGTATCATGCATACCAATAAAAATAATAATAATAATAATAATAATTATATAATTTTTTCTTATAGCTATGACCGAAATGTGGAGCTGACCGATAATTCGCATCTTGCCCTATTTTTTTTAAAGTATCCTTAATTTCAAGTTTTTAATACTTCTCAATCTCCTTTACCCCAGATTACTGTTTACTCCATCAACAACGGAGCAGGGTTACCAATTGGAGAGCATCCAATTGGTCCCCCTCCAGGTTCTCCCTGTGACACCTTCTCCTTTGACACACTCCCGCCCCTCCACTGGAAGAAGTACATTGCCGCCTCCAAGTTTGTGGAGGTGCAGCGGATCAACACCCCCAAAGTTATCCACTACAGTGTGGAGGGGCGGAGTGTTCTTATGGAGAATAACGGCTACTTTGAGATGCTCTTCTACGCCACCAGTCAGTTACTAAGCAATTAGCTACATGGAGATATTATTTGTTGAGATTTAAGAGAAGTTATTTAATTTATCGTGATTTACCCTATACATCCTTAACAATAATGCTATATCATTTTTATCTAATTAATTTTATATGTTTTTCCCTGTTAAAGATGACAAATACTTCTTCAGTGCTCACAAGTGTGAAGAAGTGAAAATAAACAGTGTGACGCACAAACTAATTGCTCTGGACTCTCAAAAGAAGAACTTATTTGACAGAGCAATGGAGGTGAGTGTCATACTAGAAAAAACAAACAAAAAAGTTTTTAATACTTACGAATTCACGGACAGATCCACATAGTCGACCTTATATGTAAAAAATATATAATATAATTAATTTTAGTAGTTATATATATGATTTTTTCTTGTATTTTCGAAAATGTGGAACATTCTGATAACTCGAAACTTCCCCTAGCTAGCAATAGAATAAAGAAGTGCTTTCAAGAAATGCCTCATTGAATTAATTAGTAATTACCATATATCGAGAAAAAGAAAAGTAGCTATTAATTTAAAATATCATGTGACAAGGTCAACTTTTCATTAAATTCATTGGAATATTTTCAGATGCGTGATTATTGTCTCGAGATAGAAGAGTTCATGACCACCATGAGCCCTAAGTATGGGCATGACCCATTCCCCATGAGGTGTGGCACCAAACCTGACCAGGGTGCTAAAGCTGTGGTGACATCTGACGTCAAGAAACACAACGATAAGGAAAATGTGCGGCCTGGAAGAGGCATATCTGGAAACACCAACCACAAGGTATCTATCTAGATTAATTTAAATCAAATTATAAAAAGGGAAAACACACATAGACTTCATGGGGACATGCGAGAACGTTTTAATTAAAGATTAGAAAAAATAACACAAACACTAGCTACTGCTTGCTAATTTGGTCTGATAAAAGGTATCAAAAATACAGATAAGCTGTATTAGTTAGTTATGTACTTTTTTCTGATAATTTTTTATCTAAATCTCTGATAACCAGAGAATTACTAGAATAAATTTCAGTTTGTCCTCCAACTATGTAAATCATCCAAAATTTTTGTGTTGTAATTCTAATCCTTTAGTAAAAGGTTTCTCACATCAGAAATAGGATATAATCAATGTTTTTGATTAATTATAATATCATTCAATCTGTTCCCTCAGACGGCAGAACTGTACCGCCACAGCAAGGAAGATAACAAAGCCTCTCCACTGATAGTGAGAGGCTCTAGCAGTGACCACACGCCCTTCGTACTGACTGATGTGAGTGTACAGTTAGTAACATCAAAGATATTATTATACTGCAGTAAGATCAACCACTCTCATAAATTTCAGTTTTATTTCAGTTTCGCCATCTGGATTTGAAAGCGGGAACTAAAGCAAAAGCATCATTTGGTGTTAATCAAAACACTGAAAGTTTCAGTGTTCAGGCAGAAGTTATACTGGATTAGCAGTGAAGTCATTCTTAAATCTACTTATTATTTAAATATTGAATGCTAGTTTCTGCTATCATTCAATTGGAAGTTTAAGCAGAACTTCCAATGTTTTGATCAACACCAAATTTTGTTTCTTTAGTTCCCGCTTTCAAATATACAACTCGCTTTTAAAACAAAAACCTGGCAGTGTGGTGTATCTATAGCCTTCTGTAACTTGAAAAGATTGTCCCACTCGTTTTTTATTTTCAAGAGTTGTGATCATTATTGATTTGTTACTAAATTATTGTAATGGATAGTTGATATAGAGAATCTAAAGAAGCTGTAATTAGTTAGCTAATAGGTAATTTTTGTTGACAGAATGGCAGCAGGGCGAAGTTCACAGACGGTACATCAGTGTACTTCAAAGGAGATGGGGAAGTAGTGTACCAAAGCAACACTTACAGAGGGGATAATTTACCACAAGACCTGAGGCACAAGCTACGTAAAGCTGCGTCTAACGTGCCTCTCATAGAGAGGAATTACTAACACTGCCAAGATAAAGAATTGTTTGGTCACGTCTATTTTAGTATAACTTATTGTAATATTTTTATCGTGTAACTATTTTATAGTAAATTATTAATAAGTGCAATATGGATATTACCTTACCAAGGAACACGAAATTGAATATAACTATTTTATCATCAACTTCTATTATTTCCCTTCAACAGTTTATTGTATTTAAGACTTTTAGTTTCGAAATAAAATGACAATTTATAACGTAACAATATATTCTCAGATATAAGTTACGTGTTCAAAGTAGATCCTCTGCGTACAGCATACTGGTAAGTATCTGTGCAGTTTGCGGCAGGGGCAGATGAGGTAGAGATTCTGGTCTAGAGTGCTGCCTTAAAACTGCCGTCAGAGGGACTTTCTCAGTGTGGAGGGACAGGTCACTATTTTTGCGGCAAGAAGCTATTCGGATGTTACCTGTGAAGAAAATATGGAGTTAATAAAGACTGACTACACCATAGATGAACCAATTGATTAGAATGATAAGCTTCACATAACTAATATCCTAAAATGCGATGTGTAGATATATTGATTGAATTTCTATGAGTAAAAAAGGATTTAAACATATATGAGTAGAGATTTTGGGGATTATTAACATGTAAGAGTTACAGTTATCTATAACTAGTTGACCAACTTAAAAACTTCGTGAATCTATTGTAAATTTACCGTTGAAGTAATTCTTTATCAATAGCTACTATAGTAAGTGCTAGCATGGATTTGAAATAATGCTGACAAGTATTGAATAAATGGTTTCTCCAAGACCTAAATTTTATTCAGTTAAAAATATTGGAGCAAAATCGAAGCTAGAGATAATAATTATTGCTTAAATTGAACTTTTTTCAGTGCCCGTAAAAATGATATTTAAAATACTGTCATTTTAGACAGCTTGCTAACACTAGTTTCAATGAGAAGACAAATTGCAATGCTAGGACAGTTCATTCATTTCCACTCACCCTCTAGTCTAGTAGAGCCAATCACGTAGAGGTAGAGGATGTAAATGGGGTTGGAGTGAATTACCCAGATGACACTGAGAAGCAACCCTTTGGAGACACTCAGCACCAACTTCAACTGTGAAAAGAAATGCTTATTAATAGGTGCTTAACCATCTTTTCGGAACCAAAGGCCAGTCATTCGCTGATGTTGAGAAGGAAAAAAGCTTCAAGATCAAAACTATATAGCTACCATCAGTTAGTTATTTAAATGAATATTAGCTACAGAGAAATGCATCGTTAAGGGCCGTACACACGTAGGGTTTTTTAATTCTTTCCACCAGACTTTTTGCTAAGCCCCTCCTACTTTTACCACAAGAATATAAGAAAAAACGATATAAATCGTATAATTATTATTTGGTATCCATGATACCAGCAGGTATCATGGATACCAACTAAAATAAATAATTATACATTTATATCGTTTTTTCTTATATTTTCGTGGAAAGTCTGGTGGAAAAAAGACTTAAAAAACCCTACGTGTGTACGGCTCTTTAGGGAACACTAAATTCTAATTTTGGAATTTTCTTTTCTGTACTATTACTGCTTCAGATTAGAATTTATTCAATTTCATAGTTGGTGATAGAAAAATTAAATAGTAAGGCAAGTGCCGCGTTATCAGACTGATCTAAATTTTCTTATCTGAAACCGCCCCATAATTCGGAACTTACCCTATTTAAATCCACAATAGAGAAATTTGTAACAAAGGTACGACTGCTACAATTCAATATTTTTTCGCATCAGATTTTTCTACAGGTCATAGCTATTTGAAAGTTAAATAGCTATGTGCATTCTTAGTTTCATCACTGTTGTATCTAGTTTTTTACTGTCAAATACAATTTAAATTTGAAAATAATTTAGAATATTTTAAAATTATTATACCAGTTGTGTCCAAAAAGTTGACAATTACTTAAAAATTATGCAATAGAAAAAATCGGAAAAATGTTTTTAGTGTCATTTAGCTAGATACTTTGTTTTCATTGAGAAATTCGTCACAAAATTGGCCAAACATTTTAGATAGCCTAATTGAAGAAAAAAATAGCTGCAAAATGTGACAATTTAGTAAAAATCCAATGAAACCTTAAATATACTTTTACTAAACCGTTTCACAAATTAATTATGAAAGTGCTTACTAACTTCACTATAAAATACTCTATAGCTGTGTCACTGACCAATAGAAAGACAGCATAGTAAACAGAGGTGGTGGGTAAGAGAAAGACGGTGAGGGTGAAGACCATGGCGGTGAGTACCCTGGAGCTGGACTGAGAGCTGTGGCCTGGCCACACTGAGTCACCAGATCCTTTCCTGTAAGGGAAAAAATGTTAAAAGCAATTAGGTAACACAGTTCCTAGAAAAAAGTTACTATTGAGTGTTCCTACTACAGAAGCTGACAAAGACATAAGAGCGAGTTATTGGACAGTTCAAAAACATTCGGTCAAATAGGGACATGTCACACAAGCGTTTTGTGACATGGATACATACGAAATGTGTTTAACATTAATTTCCTGAAAGTAAAAACCGCTTGTGTGTAATAGCCCATCAGCAAATATTATACAGCTAACAATTATTTAACTTTTATTATAATTCACGATTCCTGCAGGTACCATGAATACCATTTAAAATAAAAGTTGAATAATGATAATAGCTACACTTTTTTCTTGTAAGAAAGGAAATGTAAAGCCATCTGTTAACTCTGAACACATTATATGTATATAGGCTAACTACTTTTCAAGTGCATTTTTGAATATTTGTATTAGCTATGTTTTATGAAAAGATATAAATGGATTTATAATAGCAACTGACAAGAAGTTTTGGTCCAGTGAGTCCACTCTTTGCTTCAGGGGATTCCACTTGCGACCCCTAAAAGCTCTCCATTGTGAACCTAGTAGAGAAACCTGCACCATGTGCAATCTGAAAAAAATAGCAGATATATTATAGTTATAACAAGTAGAACTTTGCCAGGGTTCTACTTGTTATAACTAGAACACAGCTATATTTAATTTAAATTACTTCACATTTTAATATTAAGATCACAAAAAGGCAATTTTTGATGAAAATAATTCGAATATAGCTAATTGAATATTATAAAAAAATTAGGACATAGCTATGCTTTCATTTAAAACAAGACATAACACCCCGGGTGATACTCCCCGGGGAGAGCTGCGACTATGGCAAATTTGTCAGCGCCACAGAAAAATCACGCAGTCAATGAAAATTTCGTAATTCACTTTCCTACCCTCTGAAGTGATCATATAAAGCTACCATTAGAAATTTGTTTCAATCGAATCAGTTCATTATTGAAGAGGAAGAACTACCTAACTAACTTTAATTTGTGCCAGCAAGTGCAAAACAAGTCCACACAGAATTTCAATTTTTGACTATTATATGACGATTATACTAGCAAAATAGACTTGCTAAAACTATTAGTGAATGCTCCGGGCTACCTATTGAAGCTATTTTCGATCTATAGAAACAAGAAGTAACTTTAGTGTCAATATCGAATGAAATTACATTCGATAAAGTGTAGCGAATAAGCTACACCACACTTATATTTTGTTTTAATCAAATCTGTTCAATATTGAAGGAGTAGTAACTATTTCCCCAAAATCACAAACAACAACAATGAAGGGGGATGTGGCTGTGCTCCTAGCGGGTAGCAGCAATAAATAACATCCATTTACACCAAATACTTATGCTCCAATGTGGTAATTTAATTACACTTCTTCAAAAAATAATCGAATATTTGGCAACTCAGGTTTGGCGGAAAACTTACAACAGTAAGTTATCAAACCCAATCCTGAGAAAATTGCACCCAATCGAAGAGAAAATTGCACCCAATCGAAGAGAAAATTGCACCCAATCTTGAGAAGTGCAAACAATCCTCACACTTGTTCCTAATCCAAATCCCGCAAAATCACTATCTAATCCAGGAATCTAATCCATACAATATTAATTATTTAGAGTATAAATAAGAAATTGAAGGAAATACACCAGTCTACCAATTGAAGCTTGTTTCAATCAAATCGATTCATTATAGAAGGAGAATAAGCAATTTTATTGGTAGCATCAGAAAAGATTCCAAGTCCATACAAAAATCTAATTTTTTGACCATTAAAATTTAATTTTTCAAAATTCTATTCTCTAGAAATTGCAGCAAATACACCAGGCTAAATATTAAAGCTTGTTTCAATCCAATCGATTCATTATTAAGGAGCAGCAATTTCAGTGACAAAATCGGAAAAAATTATAAGTCTATACGATTATATTTTATCAAATTTTGACATTTAAAATTATTTTCTCGAAGTTATATTCTATAGAAAGTGTAGCGAATAAGTCAGGCTATCATTTGAAGTTCGTTTCAATAAAATCGGTTGACTATTGAAGGTCAAATGGTTGACCCAAAATCCCCAACAACCAGGGGGTGTTCTTAGGCTGCGCTCCTAGCGGGTCGCAGCAATAAAGTAAATTGATGAAGTAGCTAATAGGTAAAATGATCCCCAAGAAGAACAATCATACCCAATGTATTCAGCAGGGACTATATCTCAGCTAGAAATAAAACTACCAGGTATTGCAATATTGATTCATGTTTATTAGATAACTAGCTGTTTCAAAAATGGTTTTGGTTTAAAATACTACTACCAGTGCAGTGCTGATATCATAATTACTACTCATAGCTACTTTGTTTGGTAATTTGCCAATACAGATACCTATAAATCACAGATATTCTGATACTGATATTTTTAAATGATATAGCTATTTTATTTTATTTAAAAAATTTAATGAAAAGAGAAATTAATTTGCCGATCCAATACCTATACCAATTGGCTAATCAGATAGCTACCTAAAATAATGGCCGATATAACGAGTAGCTACCGATAGTTTCAACACAGTCCTAACAACCACAATAATAAATTGTATAGCTACTCCATACAATAATTTCAACTCACCTAGCTGCATAGATGTAAAAGCAATGCAAGTGAATGCTAACGAAGTGCATGAGGTCAGTTAGCAAAGCGCATTGAATTGACATGCCAAACACTCCAGACCACACAAGTAACAGACTCAGTAGGTAAACAGTACTCTCAGCTACACCTGAAAAATACAACTAGGATAACTTATCTCAGCTACAAGATCTGTTGATATCAATTATTAAATCTATTATCAAACTCATAATGGATGAGAAGTATTTCAATAGTCAAAGATAGCTACTTAATATTTGTCAAATGATGGCTAATTATTTTATTGTTTTTTCTTATGATGATAATGATAAAGTTTATTGATACACTCTCACAAGAAAATAGAATACAATATAAGATAATACATAATCAAATATATGACCGAAGATGTAAAACCTACCACTAATTCGTAACATACTCTAGTTAATTAAGGAGTAAGATTTTTCTTACTGAGATAAAGAGTCCACAGGCGCACATGGTAGGAGAAAAAACTTGCCAGCATCAGAGTGAGAGGTTGACTGAGTTTGAGACCAGCAGGAGCACCTCTCAGCCACTCTAACAAATCTAGCACACTGTTACTCATCCACTGAAACAACAGGAACTAGCTACTCAAGCCATTCAACTCATACAGAAATTAATGTCTAATTCAGATTATAGAAGTAGCTACCATGAGAAATGATGAAATACAGTGTGTCAACCGATAATGTATCCTCTGTTACTGAATATTCATCATTGTATGATGATATGCATAGTGTCTTGGTACCATATATACCTACATAGATTAATTTAAATTATACTTAATTGGAAGTGGATACATTTATAGTGGTCACACTGTATAATCACAAGTGTAGTTATAGACTTTAAATTAAAGTGCTTATTGATTTACTGATGCTTACAGTAGCTACTTACTTCCGTCATTATTATAAAGTTGTCAAATATAGTTTGCAAGCCAATGGAGTTCAAGAAATATACGGCAACAAATCCCATCACCAGATCTGATACTATCATCCATCTCAGTCTTGAGAATATTAAATAGGGAGACTTGTTGTTAGATGATGAAAATTTACAGTTCTTCATTTCTTCTAATTGTGCTTTCCTTCTGTTTATTTCTTTGCATACAACACTTTCATAACCAGTGGTAGTCTGAATGAAACTCTTCACATTTCCAATATATTCTAACGTGATGATTATACAAAAATAAATTTCAAATAAAAAGTCCATTAATATATTTGAGCTTATGATCTCCTTTCTTTTCAATTTATCTGACAATAAAACGGTTCTTAGTAATTCCTCGATTGGATTATCACATTGATCTATATTTCTATTTTTCTTTAGGCATTCAATATCTAATAACTTGGCTTGCATTAATTCCTGTCTACTAAAGTTAATCAGTCTAACTATGGATTCATCATCTGCTGATTTGTGAACAGTAATAGCAGGAGAATTATTTCCTCTACACCCACGTGAAAATATCCAAACTGTGTCATCTTTTATAGATATATCTAGTGAAAGTTCTTCATTTGTTGGTGTGTATTCTCCAATTATTTCAGATTTAACAGTTTTCCCACTGTCAAAAGATTCTGAGTCATCTGCCAAGTCATTTATAACAACATTGTGCTGCAATCTCCTCTTGGAGTCAATACCTGAAATATGTAAGTGTTTAATTAGCTAAATTATCAAGATACAACTATTATTAATTAGATGTTTGATATGACTACACTGTTCTATTTTAGAAGAATAAAATAAGCTATGGATGAATAAATTACAGCAACATTGAAATTCTCAAGACTATTTAACTACTAACCAATAAATGATTTGGAATAAGATCCTCTGATGTTGAACTTATGACTTGTGATAGAAGAGAAACATTCTCTTGCAATGAAAACATTCAAATAGCTAAATGTTGCACAGCTAGAATTGACATTCTTCATTGTAGCTACTGAAAAATGTATCTGAAAATTAGAAGATGAATAAATATCTATTCTTGATACTAAAACTACAGATGATTAGATAAAAATAGCTATAATAAAATTCAGATAGAGCTTATCTTATAAAGAAATTAGAAAGTAGACCAATCTGTTTTTGGTGCATTGAATTCCTCTGACTTTTATAATAAATAGATAATTTAGAAAAACTGTCAAAATTATGCTCCAATTAAATTATTAATTGATTCGGTTCAAGTTAAAATAAAGGAATATTTCACAATAACCTGCACCAAAACTAACATTTGATTCAAGATTGAAATGTAGAGATAAAATTTATTTGAAAAAGTCAAAGATGCAAGAGAATTTGACAATTTGTATAGCTTAGTCAAGTCTATCCGGTGCTAGGAAAATTGCCACTGGGAAGATTGCCATTGGGAAAACTGCCACTGTGGGAAAACTGCCACTGTGGGAAAACTGTCACTGTGGGAAAACTGCCACTGTGGGAAAACTGCCACTGTGGGAAAACTGCCACTGTGGGAAAACTGCCACTGTGGGAAAACTGCCACTGTGGGAAAACTGCCACTGTGGGAAAACTGCCACTGTGGGAAAACTGCCACTGTGGGAAAACTGCCACTGTGGGAAAACTGCCACTGTGGGAAAACTGTCACTGTGGGAAAACTGTCACTGGGAGAACTTCCACTGTGGGAAAACTTCCACTGTGGGAAAACTTCCACTGTGGGAAAACTGCCACTGTGGGAAAACTGCCACTGTGGGAAAACTGCCACTGTGGGAAAACTGCCCCTGGGAGAACTGCCACTGTGGGAAAACTGCCACTGTGGGAAAACTGCCACTGTGGGAAAACTGCCACTGTGGGAAAACTGTCACTGGGAAAACTGTCACTGGGGGAAAACTGCCACTGTGGGAAAACTGCCACTGTGGGAAAACTACCACTGTGGGAAAACTACCACTGTGGGAAAACTGCCACTGTGGGAAAATTGTCACTGGGAAAACTGTCACTGGGAAAACTGTCACTGAGAAAATTGCCACTGAGGAAAATTGCCACTTAGTGAACAAGTCCAATTATCTCTAAAACTATTGAAGATAGAGAAGATCTGTAAGATGGAAAAGAAAGAAGTAGTTACTTACTTTATACATACAAAACTACTTAGCCCTATGACCAATGGGTTAATAGTTATTCAACTTTTTCTAAAAAAAATTGCTACCCTAGCAAATCAGGCAATAATCCTGGACCATTCAGGGCATTATCCCGCACTGCGGGGTAATACCCTGCACCACTCCAGGCAATATCCTGCATTGCAAGTTAATGGCCTGCAGCCCTATTAACTTGGAAACTAATAGATCAATCCGAATTTGGATTATGCCATCGTAAAGAGCAGCTTCTAAACTGAAACAATGTTAAAAGTATGCTAATACAACACTTGGAAATAGCGTCATGTGTTTGAACAAGTAACACCTATGAAAGTTAAGAGGCTCAATATTGAGCCACTTGAAAATATAAATCGTGCATAATTTACTATTACAAAAAAGTTATTAGTTAAAATATACTTTGAATGTTGCACAAACATCAGAAAATAGTTTTCTGATAAGTCAGATTCACGTTACAGACAAGAGCTTATTTTATATTACGTTTTTTTTTTGGTGCATAAATACTCTTGCATAATAAAAGTTTAGGCAGGCATCTTTTCGCACATACACTACACACTGTATGTATACACGCTACACAGTAGCAAAATCATCTGATTTTACGAATGCAAATGTTTGGTGCATAATTTTATAGTGTCCTATTTGAAAAGTATTTTATAATACTTACCAAAATCTAACATGGATAATATTATTTGTCCTGAGGGTTGAAAATCTGCTCTTTCAAATGCCGTAAATAGAAATTTAAATTTCTAAATAGTTTTGGAGATTAGGGGGGTGCGGGGTAATGCCCACACATTCCAGGTGCGGGGGAATTACCCGCGTTGACGCTACTGAATGCAATATTGATCAGAATTTATTTTATAAGAATTTTTACAATGTGTACATCTCATTATGACAAGTTATACAATCTAAGTGAATTCTTCCGTCAGTGGGTGTGAGTGTGATGTTACGCAATTAATTCTTGCCACTAGGTCTAGGCCTAGTTCAAGAGTATGTACCAAGTCGCAGATTAATTGTCGACTTAAAATTTGTGGAAATAAGCATCTTTCACATATATAGACGACTAATGAGCACTTAAATTAGATTTTAAATTAAAATTGGTGACTCATAATCATAAATGGCGGAACCGCGCATCTTTGAAATGTAAACAAAGCAGCCATTTTGTTTTGATATGGCGCGCTTCACGATCATGATGTATATTTCAAATTGTATATTAGTTTTCTGTTTTCGGTGCTCTTTTGTTATGAATGATGTGGTCACTACTTGTCATTTTAATTTGATACTCCCTGACTAATTATCGGAAAAAAAATGAATAACTATGAAAGAAAGTATGCCTCTCTCAGGCTCTCTGTGATTGGCTTGTATCAGTTGTATGCCTCTTTCTAGACTCTGATTGGCTGATAGCCTGATACGCTCTCAAATTCTCAATTAATTTAAGTAGTTATAATAGTATAGGTATATTGACGAATGTCGACTTTCAAAATTGGAATTAAATTATGACGACAGGTGACTGAATTACTAATTTTAGTTGACTTATTTTTGAAAAAAAAGATATATTGGCGACTCAATGAACATTCTCTGAAACTAGGGGTGACGGGTCTAGGAAGTCAAATTTCTTCTTTAAAGTATCTTAAATGTGGCGACCTGGATCAATTTCCTCACTAAACTGATGACTTTCCTGCAACACTTTGAAACATGGCATAGGAATAAAATAAATAGCTAAAAACCATTCTGGAAAATACCTTAGGCTAACTGCTAACAGATGAATTTTAGAAATTAGAGGCTAAATGCTGTGGATTATACAGTTCCTATTAATTTATTACTGTATTTTAAGGTTTGCTAAACTCCAACAGACTCCAGAGTGATTAATCCATCAGAAAAGGCTACTTTTCCCAGAGTGGGCTAAAAATCAACCGACTTAGCCAGAATATTATTTTCAAAGGGAAAAAATTCCACCGACATGTCGGTGGGATAACTGGGATTTACCCCCAAATACAGACTGGTTTCCTGCCAGTGGCTGCCACACTTGAAAACATGGTTGGCTTACTTGGCTTAAGTTGGCTATAAAAGCCTAGGTATAACAGTAAATTAACAGACATACCTACTCTTAGTCTCTCTATAGTCTAGGGTGTGTGTGCCAGTAATCGGTCACTTAAGGATAAATTACCATCAAATACCAATAACAAGTCACAAATAAACGCTACCAACGCGATGCAACTATCATTAGAAAGCTGGAATTTTTATCTTTCCAATCGCTTTACACATAAACACATTTATGCTATTACTTATTCAATTAAAAGTAAAAATGTCCCATTAGTCTAAAATGCTAGTAATCGTCATAGCAATATCTATGTTCGGTCACTTCCAATTCTATTATCGTCAGGTGGCCAATCATAAGGAACTAATGTTCGTCATACTTGTTGATTAGTGACTGATTAATATAATAGTACATAGTATAATTCATCTCCCGCTTCTAATTACTAGTAATAGATTTAGTCATACCTAATATCTATACAATCAATGTGTATTTTTTATTAATGTAATTCCTACTTTACTAAGTAATAGTAAGTATTATGTTTATATTATTATTACCTACCCATACACACAATCAAACACTTCGACAATGATTAAAAATACGTTATATTTTAGTGTTGACATTTCATTCGAAAGTTTGGACATGTTATACATTGTTGTTTGCCATACACCAGAATTGAAAACTAAGTTATTTTATATGAATGTGATTATTTATTTATAATATCATTTTCAACAAAAAATTACTATTCGATATTTCAAAACTATATTTTCTCTCATTCAACTTATTTTCTCTTGTTCATATTTTTGAATATTAAAAGTGGAAAGATGAAGCTTTTAATCATCCTTTTAATGGTTAATTTGGCATCAACCAAGAAAGTGGAAAATTTACAAAGAGTTTCTGGCAAATTGTTTTCATTGGCTCAATCAAAATCTGTTAAAACAATGCTACCGAAGTGTATGTCAAATTGTGAGTAATTAAATTATAGCCATAAGAGTTTGATACGAAAATTCAGAAAATTTAAGGAATAATCACTGTTTGTAAAAATGGGTAGAAGCTCAATTTGTAAAATCTGAAGCTCCTACAACTGCTACCTTCTACATGCAAGAGGAAATAATTACCCGCTTTAAGAATCAACGGCTACTTTATATTATAAGGTTTATCATATATTTTATTCGTCTGCCAAGTATACATAGATTATATTCAGATATTTTAAAATTTACAATCAATGCTTAATTTATTCATTTCTCAAAAGACTCAGATTGGTATTCAGTAATATCAATTAATTAAGTTTTAGCCTCTATACATTTTCTTTGATTAGAATAGTTCTGAAAAAAGGGGTAACTATTTTAAATAATAGCAAACCGTAATTGTCATGCGCATTTCATGTCTATTTAGTTGCAGATATCTTAGACTTATTATAATGCTAACTATAAGTCTATAACACATTTTATTTACTGATAAAAATTATTTTGAAATTGCATTACCTCAATTAGGTTTTCATTGAAATAGTTCCAAAGCTAGGTTCCTAAGTAATTTTCGGCCCCTAAATAACTGTTGCTTTGTTTAAGTTTAAATGGGACATAATTCGAATGTCCCCTTAAAAAATAAATGCCGTTATATATGCCGTCTAAATTTCATCTGATTTGCTCTCTTCCACTATTGTGATGTAGATTCAACCATTCTTTGTCGCTACTCGCTATCAATGTCGTCACTACCTGGAGTGGAAGTCCTGTTTTCTGTTGATTCTAAATCCTTCTGATTGAATTTTACGTATTTTGGTTATTGAGAAACGCCATATATAATTCACACGTGACACTATATAAGTGGGTATTATTATGTAAAATATCTATATATTTGACGTTAAAGTAATCATATCTTGTTATCATATGTAATAACGTATTTTATTCGGAGAATATACAAGCTCAACTATCTCAAAATTTATGCATTAATGTTATCGGTCAATGTAACGATCTAAATTAAGGAGTTAAAATACCAGTTTGTTATCAGACGCATGACGGGAAGTTTTTCCAGTAATCGTCAGAGTGGACGGATGGATTCTTTGTTTAATCAGCCAGTCTGTCCGAACATTAAAATTAGATGTTCTGATAATCTAGTGATCGGACTACCATTTTAAATAAAAAGCAAGTATTTGTTTGCTTAGATTTTAAAATGCACTGATAGATCGTAAATTGTACATCTAGAAAAACATACACCTGGTACATTAAAAGCCACTGAAACACACTCAGGAGTTTCAAAGAGGAACCGTTCTCTTACGAAAAATACAACGAACTGACTGACAGATAACTTGACTTTCCGACAATGATTGGAAGCTACCTGTTAATTTGTGTGGTTAAATGATTAGAAATAATTACTAATCAATTATAGTGGTTGATTCTTTAATAACTTAGTACGTATGCCTGTATTCCTTAATATATTATTATATTATAGAGAATATTATACTCAACCAAGTAAAATAGTATGACTCATAAACTCACCATTTCTCTCTCCAGCTCTCTCCAAAATTCAACAATTTCTCTCCAAAATGATCAAATTATCATTAATTCTCTCCAAAATAACATTGTAGCATACTAAGCATAGGAGAAAAATAGATAAAACTCGCCATTTGCAATTGAAGGGCTCAAAATAACTGTCACAAACTCGCCATTAAAATGGCGAGTTTGGACATGCTTTATTACTTGGATACTCAATGTGTCTGCTATTCCGATTACTAGAGGTATGCCAATTACAGGCACACCAGTCTGAAAAGTACAGTACAGTCTGCAGAATATGGGACATTTTTAACATTTTCTGTGCGAACAGTACTTAATTTTTTTCTATATTTACATGTATTTTACTGAGAACAGAAGCCAAAGGCCCAAATAGAGTATTTCTTGGAGAACACTTTACCAGTTCCTGCAGTCTGGTTTGTGGATTAATGGCGCCATTAAAATGGCGAGTTTGGACATCAGGACATGCTTTATTACTTGGCTGGCTGGCACAAACACCTTGTGAGTTGTCCAGTCTGCAGAATGTGTCTCTTCTCCCGCAGAGATTTAAATTTGAGAAACAGTTACTCTCTGACTCTCAGTAGCAGATTAAGAATCTCCCGCAGTTAAATGAATGATAACATAGGAATTAATTCAAAATCTCCCGCAGCTAAATTAATGATAACATAGGAATTAATTCAAGATCTCCATCAGAGATCTCCAATTTCTAAAACTTCAATCAAAAACTCCCACAGAGAGTCTTGGAAAAATGTTCCATATTCTGGTCTGCAGACTGGTGAGTTGTGACCCTATCGGGGCCTATAACATCATTAACAATAACATGGAGCTGCAACTGTCAGTCTGTCACAGTGAACTGTGCAACATTGAGATTTTAATAACCCTTTTGAAATAATGCTAAATTTTTAGACTATCAAGTTATCAACGAACAGAGCACTGAGCAGCTAAGAAAATCTTCACGAGCTGTAGTATCTGGTATCAACTATCAAACTGATATTCAAACAGAGTAGTGACAGCAATACTATAAGTTTCAAAGTTTGAAACAATTTATATTCCATTTGGTATTTACCAATTATGGCACAATAGGTACCACCATTTGCGTGAATCTTCCAGACAGGCCGACACCAGTCAAAATTTTTTTTTTTTTTTTTTTTTTTTTTTTTTTTTTTTTTTTTTTTTTTTTTTTTTGAGGAGAAAGCAGTATACCAAAGTATACTTTATCACCTGGATTTTCTCAGATTAACAGTCAAGATATTATGATTAAAGGAATGAAGAAAAAGTGGATGAATTACTAAAGAAATATGACTGCTTATTAATTTCTACATAATTAGAAATATCAGGTTTTTCTTAAATCTAAGAACTTAAAATTATTCTTAACACTAAATTCCTGGCATGCAAGACTTAAAGTATAACTTAAGATTATTAGTTTCTAAATTGTATAAGTCTATTGAAACAAGAAGGTATCCTTAACATTTCATTTAAGGATAGACATACAAATATCCATTTCTACTGGGGTATTAGATAATCTCATAGTATCAATTTTGATATGATACCTATATCCAAATAGATGTCAGAGACTCAGAGATATAATAAATTATAGGGTCCTGCCAAATTGGGGTTCTCTTCAGATTTGTTATTGCAACCCTCTCAGAGAGGCATAACAGATCCTACTGAGAGCAGGAGTCACCTAAGTTAATCATATCTACATCTAGCTAGAGTTAATAATTAATACTAATTTATTATAACAAGTGACATTGATAGATATTCTCTTTAGACAGAGAATGGAGTCCTACCAAGGAGTAGGGGAATCTTGACCCACCCAATTTAGGTCAAGCAAACCAACCATGTCAAGATTCCATTTATTTATAAGATTACAATAGTTTGCTTGACCCAGTACTTATAAACATTTGCATATTTTAAGAGAATATTACAGACCTCAAATTAAGAATACAGTCATGATTGGTGTTATTCATATAACATTCAAATGGTCTGTGCTTCTTACATAGCACAATGCTATTTTAAGTATTTCCTCTCTCTTGTTTCTATAATTATCATCACCACCAAGAATGACCTTGAGAGAGGGGTCTCTAATACCAATTTGCATTAATTGCCAATACATGTATTCTCTCTGATCACTGTAAAGAGAGCAGGAAAAGAGGTAATGCTGGATAGTATCAGGTACAGAGCATTCATAACAATCTCCTGAATCTCTCATTCCGAATCTAGCCATGTAGTTATTTAAACCAGCATGGCCAGTTCTTAAGCGATGTATTATAGTTTCATGTTTCCTATTTTTGAATTGAACCATTGATGGAACAGGTGCTACCTTGTCTCTGACAAGTTTTAAATATAATCCATTTCCGGATGATTCAGTGGTATAGTCCCAATAATCATTCCAATAGGTTACAAATATAGGTTTGAGAATACTAATGTACTCATCTTTTGTAAGGTTATACATTTCACTCATTCTATTTTGATGCCCTTTCTTGGCAGATTCATCTGCCACCTCATTACCAAGGATCCCACAGTGAGCCTTGACCCAGTGCAAGAAGATAGAATTTGTGGAGTTCAGTTCAAGTAAAATTCTTTGAATCTTATATACTATATCATGATAGCCATCAGAGCCACTTAAAATTGCCTGTAGCGAGGACCTAGAATCTGTGAATATTACTGCACTCCTTATAATTTTCTCCTTGCAAAATAGCAAGGCTCTCCATATCCCATAAAGTTCCGCACTAAAAACAGAATGATCAGATCTTAATTTCCAACATATTGATATTTTATGTAGTGGAGAATACATTGCTGATGAGGCTGAGCTTTGGTTTTCATCTGAGATTTTAGAACCATCCGTGAAAATCATAGTAAATCTATCATAATATTGATCTGTGTAATTGATAAAATCATCATTATTGTGCACAGGAGTGGGAAAATCTAATATTATAACTTTGTCCATTGTTTGCCAAGGGGCCAATGATAGCTCTGTTGTGAAGACTCTTTTGACTTCAGGCATTTTCAGAAGGTTTATTGACTTCAATGATCTCCATGCAAATGACTTGAAGGGGAAGAGCTCAGAGGTCATTCTGGATTCATTTAGGTTCATCATGTGTGATGTGGCAAAATTTTTGTGCTTATTTCGAAGGCGTATGATTTGTTTGATGTCAAGATAAGCTCTATGCAAATTTAGTGGTGGAATGCCAGATTCAGCTTCAAGTGAAAGAATAGGGGTAGATCTCCTAGCACCCAGTAGTAGACGTAGTGCTGCATTCTGTACTGAATTGAGTTTATCAAGATTTGATTTTGATGCAGAACCGTAAACTATACTCCCATAGTCAATCTTGGATCTCACATAGGCGATGTAAAACTTTCTCAGAACGTTTGTTGATGCACCCCAAGTTGGAGAAGAGAAAGTTTTCATCAAATCTAGACGTTTATTACAGTCTATCTTCAAATCAGAGATATGATTCCCCCATGTCAGATTAGGAGAATCGAAGGTCAAGCCAAGAAGTTTGTGACATTTTTTGTAATCTACTGCCTTTCCCTGAAGTCTAATCACTGGGCAGCTTATATGTTTACTTGTATAATGCTGGACAACAGATTTATTTGGGTTTATTTTTAGACCCCAGTTTTCAGCCCAAAGGGAAAACTGGTCAAGGAAATTTTGTAGATGATGGCGAGCATCATTTTGATTTTTGGCAGAAGAAGACACTGTTATGTCGTCAGCATAAACATAGGTAGTGACATTTGGAGTTTCAGGCATATCCATCAACATCAAATTAAACAGAAGTGGTGACAAAATAGCACCTTGAGGAGTACCTCTTTCATTATTGACAGAAGTTGACAGATGCCCCTCAACCACATATTTAATCTTTCTATCAGTGAAATAGTTATCAAGCCAACGTATCATTTTACCTTTAATCCCTGCATTCATTAGCTTATGAATGAGGCCTTGACCCCATATAGTATCAAAGGCACTTTTAAGATCAATATATGCTACTAGACATGTTTCATGTTTACTTAATGCTGATCTTATGTTATTTTCCAGTCTGAGTAGTACATCAATTGTCCCTTGGCCCTTCCTGAATCCACATTGAGATGGAGATAAGAGATCATCTCTCTCCACAACATATTCCAGCCTTTTTTTAATTATTCTTTCAAGGGTCTTTCCAATACATGAGAGGAGAGCTATGGGTCTGTATGAGGTCACATCTTCTTTGGGCTTGCCTGCCTTGAGTATAGGAATAACCAAACCTTCCTTCCAAGTAGCAGGTATAACACCAGTATGAAAACTTTGGTTATAAATAGAGAGTAATTCATTACAACTGTTTTGATTTACAGACTTCAGCATTGCATAGGTTATACTATCTTCTCCAGGAGCAGAATTACTACTCTCATTTAATGATTGGATGAGCTCTGCGTGACTAATATCTTTGTTATATTCACCCTCATTTTTCTGAGCAGCTTCATTTAGGGTTTTCATATAGTTTTGCAGAACTATTTTGTTGGTGGTTGGTGCTGATACATGATTTTCTGCAAATGCATCAGCTTTTTCTTTGGGATCTGTTAGAATAAAATGTTGATGGAGGATAGGAGCTGAAGATGAAGCACTATAACCTTTGAACATTTTAACTTTTTTCCAAACTTCACCAGGTGGAGTGTCATATTTGATGCTGGAAACAAACTCATTAAATGAAAAGCTCTTCTTTTCCTTCTTCATTTTCTTGAATTCCTGAGATAGATTTTGGTAGACCTTTGCATTATTTTGAGTAGGGTATTTAATTAGTTTTCTTCTAGCTCTTCTACATTCAGCTACTTTACAATAACATTCATTATCCCACCACAACACACTTCCCCGGTTTGTCAACTTTCCACTGGTTTTCCCCAAATGAGAATCAGCAGAGGAAATTATCCTTTCGGTAAAATCTTCAGCTCGACTGTCAATATTGTTGGGCAAGACCAATTCTGAGTCTCTGATCATATCTGAGAAAATGGTGAGTTTCTCTTTAGTTACCTTGTAACGAGGTCTAACAACAATTTCATTTTCAATCGGAAGGCAGTTGATTGTTACTAACAATGGAATATGATCACTTCCAACATCATTTAAGCCAGCAATATCTGTTCCAGTAGCTAGGTTAGCTGAAATAAAACATAGATCAAGACATGATTGTTTTCCAGTTGCAGTATCCAAGTGAGTAAAGAGATCTATAGGGTTTACCAGGCAAATATCAGTTTGAAAAAGAAAGTTTTCTATGACTCTTCCTGTAGCATTAGGTCTGAGACACCTAGTGGATAGTAGTGTAGAGTGTGCGTTAAAGTCACCCACAATCAGGAATTTGTTTTCTAACTGTGATGTGTAGTGATATAGTTCATCTAGAGTTACATTCATGTTAGGGTTATATACATTTAAGACATGAAGCTTCATACCATTCTGAAGGTATATACAAATTGCCATACATTCTAGAACCCCAGAGTTGAAGGGATGAAGTTGAACTCTAGTGTATTGCATACCTCTTCTCACTAGAATGCCAAGCCCACCTCCTCTGCCACCAATTCTATGCTCCCACTCTGCAGAGTAACCAACAAACTTAGGTTCATGCTTAGAGATCCAAGTTTCTGATAGAGCAACAATAGCTGGTTTTGACTTATAAATCAAAAGTTTAATTTCTCCTAAGTTAGAATATAGGCTGCGACAGTTGAGAAAAATAGCTGCTAGTTGCTTTTCGTTTTCAATCATTTGTTTTTAGATTTTTTCTTTTCTTTTTCTTCTTGCCTCTTTTGGGGACATGCATATTTTTTTTCCTTTTGATGGATTTTTCTTCTGAATGGACAATCAGTTCTTCATCACTTAAGACCCCCTCAGTAACACTGTCTTCGGCAGTGCCATCTGATTCTTCATGAGAGAGTTGTGCAACAGTTCTTTTCTTTAAATTGACACTAGGAATAGTAGGGTTATCCTCTATTCTTGTAGATCTGACTGTTCCAAATGCGTGTTTTACAGCATTGGTAATTAAAAGTTGTTGAGAATTTTTGCTTTCTACATGGATATTGCTCTGAAAGATTTCTACTAGTAAAACCTTCAACTTTTCTGAGAGATCATCTGTGAGTTGTTGGCATTTGCATGAATAATCTTGAATGTTATCTTTTGTAGAAGTCTGTGTTCCAATCGATACCATATTTGTTCTAGTCCCTGTTGCTCTAATTGGATTGGTCATTTGATTGGTACTATGAGGACTTGCAACCAATTTGTCACGATATGAAGGGGTAGCAGGTTGATAGTTTTGAGACCTGCTGGCAAAGTCACTCTGCTGGACCCTACTTGAGATAATTTGACTATTCATACTTTTCCTGGTAAGTACTCTGTTTCTTGCAGCAGTATAAGGAATGTTTTCCTTGACCTTTGTGGCTTCTATTTCTTTAGCAGTGCTATAATAAGTACATTCCATAGAATTGGCTTTATGATTCCCATTACAATTTGCACATTTAAAGTTTTCAGGCACTACTGAGCAGTCAGATTCTATATGGTTTTCACCACATAGTCTACATCGCCTTTGTCCTCTACAGCTAGCAGCCATATGACCTATGCGCTGGCAGTTAAAGCATCTACGGGGTTCATTTATATATGGCCGAATTCTGTAAAACCTGTGGCCAATAGTAACTGCATCAGGTAACTCATTTCCTTCAAAGCTAATCTTCAGAGAGGTGGAGTCAATTAATGTCCCATTAGTATCTCTTCTCTTGAGTCGCTCAACTTTGGTAATTTGTCCATAGCCTTGCTTAATTTCCATCATCTCGAAGACTTCTTCTGTGCTTGCATCTACACTGATTGGGCCAATGACTCCTACTTTAAATTTATCAGAGCTAGGTAGAGAGCAGGACACTTCCCAGCTCCCTATAGTCTTTACTTTCAGAAGAGAAGAAAGTTCCTCTCTGGACAGGTTTTCATATTCAAGACATGTTAAATTTAATTTCCAGTTTGTGCGTACTTTAGGACTATGTTTGCTAAGTATACTACTAACAAATGATTTCTGAAACTTAACTGGGTTGGTGATCATTTCTTTATTATCTAGATTTTTTGGCTTAACCAAAATAACTGTTTTAGTGCCACAGCTTTTAAGCGTATGGTTGAACGGTTGGGAACTCATTTTTCTGTGTGGAATGTCAATAGGGATACCATCATTTCCATTTCTGGAACCTTGAGAGTGCAAAGATGATTGAGCTAGATTATGACTATTATCTATATTATCAAATTCAGTTAGTTCACTCATTTGAGTCTCAGGTATATAGGTACTCCCGAGTTTATCATGAT
Source organism: Caprella mutica (assembly GCA_947561585.1). Taxonomy (NCBI): domain Eukaryota; kingdom Metazoa; phylum Arthropoda; class Malacostraca; order Amphipoda; family Caprellidae; genus Caprella; species Caprella mutica. The sequence goes on from CANNZV010002938.1 coordinate 24,701, forward strand.
CTCGTTTTATTCTGAAATTATCAATCACAGATGGTCCTTGAGACTCTGGTGCTAATACTATATCAATATCATTAGATTGAGTTTGACTAATCTGTTGAGTTTCACAGATCACATTGAAATCTGTATGATTGTGGTGATCTTGAGAGGGATCTAATGAATTAAGGCTTTGCAGGGTTTGAGTCAGAGTACCAGGTACCAGAATTTGGTCATATTCTTGATTATTGTCACCAGGTGAGAAGTCCTCCATCACCTCAGACTGAGAATTAGATTCAAGTCTTGAAGTCTGTAGTGTTAATGGCTAATGGGCACAGGGCAAAGTACCAATATTATCAAATATGACAAAGTGGATATTCCCTAACAGGCTTAAAGAACAAAGAGAGGCAACAGTCTCTCTGAATTAATTGGACAAAACGGAGAACCGTAAAAATAGGTAGAACTAGAATAACATAAATAACTTGGAGAATAAATAAATAACTAATTAACTAACTTAAGGTCACAGTGTCACTTATTTTCTAGCATATACTCTAGAAAGCAGTAGCCATGTTAAGTAGTTTGAAGGTAGGAAACTAGAAAAAAAATCTAACTAGTAGGTACCTACTACCTAGCTACCTTACCTAGGATTATAAATAAAAAAAAATGCTATGTACTCTTTACTAGGCTCTAGGCCTAGCAAGGTACTAACTTTAGGTAATTGGTAAATATCTACGATCTACCCAGATTCTTAAATACTTTATCTAGGTAGAATCTCTAAACAGAAAAGAAAATAATACAAAGTTAATATTGGATTTTTCTCAACTATCCCTAGCCAGCAGATGACTTTCGATCTAAGATTTAATGTCTTTTCACGAAAGATCAAAGACCTACCAGGGACAAAGACAATTCCAATAATTTAGCAACCTTAATTAGGCAGAGTGAGGAAAATTTGGGAGCGATAGACGAACCACCAGCTACGACCAAATCAAAAACGCGACTCCAAAATTTTCAATATGCTGGTGTCTGGTAGCAGACACACACGTTAGAAATACCTAATGTATGGAAATTTTCACACTTACGTCATGGTACAGAGACATAGAAATAAGAAATTTAATTTAGACGTCTTTCTAACGTATCACAGTTTAAAGAATTAAGATTTGGAAGTATAATAACTCCATACTATATAGCGATCTTGTTTTCTGATGCTGATGTCATTCAACAAAATTTGTACTCAGCCAATGAAAGATCAGTCTGGTAGTGAAGCGTCCATACGAAGAGATTAAAGTTATTATATTAATAATATACTGTACCCTCTATTTTGTACATTATATGGAAGACATTTATTAATTATTGATCAAAATATCAAATAAATAGGTTTCACTTACCGCAAACACATGTTTAATAATGAATAATAATGAAAATGCAGTTAAAGGTCCCCTCCAAGCAAATTTTCTTATTGCTTAAATCAACAAGGCTAATGTTCCTTATCATTTTACTGCAAACCCCAACAAATTTGATAGCATATTTTTAATTTTACATGCTTTTAAAGATTTCTATAATCAAAACTCTACAAAGCCTATTCTACAATTCCGACTTTCTAATTTTCAGTCAGAAGAAAAAGAATGAACACCATTTGTTTTGATTGTCAACTAGGTATTAGGGTTAATAAATTCATTTAATATTCGTGTTAAGGTATAAAATCGGATAAACTTATTATAGAAACGTATATATACTTTAGGAAACAATTAATATCTCAAACGAAGGCCAAAAACGCATATTGTTAGTTTTAAAATCTAAATTTACAATCAAAACAAAAAGTGTACAATTATCTTCTTTCTCAACGTCAGGTAACTAAGTGATTCGCTCAATTGTTCCTCACAGAGTATTAAAAAACTTTAAAAGCAAATAATAAAATATATACTGAACCGAATTGCATGCAGTTTGCGGAATAATGATCGTAGACCTTAGTTCTAAAACATATTATGTAATAAACTCATTTTTATCCCAGACTGGAGAGGACCTTTAAAGGGATAGTAAAGTCAAAATCAAACAATCGCCAGATTGGTTTTATAGTCGATTCAGAATATTTAATTATGTAATACTTGAATGCTTGTTTATTTTTAAAATTTTCATATAATAAGTATATAATAAAATTAGCGACACCTAACGGAAGCTTTTTCACTCATTAGTATGTACTACGTGAGTGCGTTTGTTGTTTTCATATTAATTCATGTATGCAGTATAATGGCAGTATATAATTAACCTTTCTTTGCGTCAAAATGATGGAAAGATTCAAGACAATTAAGACCCTACAAACAACGGTCTGTCGATTCGATGGAGCAATCCATCGATTCGAGATCCCAGGCAATCGAAAATAAATTGAATCGATATAGGTTGTTTGTAGGGGAAGTCATAGTTTTAAAAATAAAGCCATCTCTTCACTTGAGCTAGAATCTGGATAGAAACTTATCTCAGTTCGTTTGTTTACAAGATGGCGCCACTGATTGTGGCGCCAATTAATTAGGGTAAGTTCTTAATTATCGGTCAGTTCAAGAATAAAAAATATATTAATTATTATTTAACTTTAATTAAAATTATTATATTTTTTTTTTCTTACGTGTCCGAAAATGTTGAACTGACCGATAATTAATAACTTACCCTGTATATAAAATGATATATTTACATTATTAGATTTTATTGAACATTGCAATTCTACACGAATACGTATATTTTATTCTTACTAAGCAATAGTTTGACATTAAAATTGCCAAAACAAAAAATGACTGATTTTAATGATTTTTTCCTATAAAATCAGTTAAATTTCACTAGATTGAAAAAATTGAAATGTGCATTACCTTATACGGAACACATAATTTATATAAAAGTCTGCCTAGAAAATCACATACAGACTCACTCAAATGCATGTAATATAAGGTGCAACATAACGTTAACCAAATCAACGACCCCTTCGCAAAGGATTTATTCTTGAGATATTAAATGAATATTCCTGTGATAAATCCTTTTTGCATGGGATATTTCTTTAATATCCCAGGATAGCTCCTTATTAACTGAGACCTCCTTTTCATACAACCCCTATAAACAACGGTCTTTATCGATTCGATATCTTCTTATGTCGAATTCAGCTTAGACAGCGGATATCTAAATTTATTAATTAATTTTAATCGAATCGATACATGAATAAACCCTGAAATCGACATCATAAATCTCCAATTTTAGATGTCGAATCAATATATAATTTAATATATCGAAAAATAGTAACGAAATCGATAGATAGATATTTTCCTATGAAAACGATGCATTAATCTAGATTTAACAACGATGTGTATTCGACGCGGGTAAAAAGTTATCGAAAAGTTGTTATGAGTCTCATATTTTCTGCCGTCTGTTTTAGTCTTAAAATACAGTGAAACTCCTGAGTTATTAAATATTTGTTTCTTCATAACTCAGAGCCACTTCATATCTCAGGGACACTAATTCTTTTCTATGATTAAAATTACGGTCTTTGAGTGAGAACTAGGATGAAATTCATGACGTATATCGTTTTCTATAATTGAAACAAATTTGAAAATACTTCATAACTCCGCGGTGTATTTCATATCTCAGGTCCTTCATTGCTCGAGTGAACTAATTACTCACCTATATATACTGAGTGAGAGTTAATCTATAGTCAAATTTTAATTAATTCATTGAAATTTCATCACAGTGCTTTCATCTTTATTTAGCTAAGTCATGGCCTCAAAACATTTTCTTTAATTTGAACTCATAGAGAATGAAATTTTAAGGAGTTACAATTTTTTAAAAATTTGACCATCATATTATGTACAATTTGTAATAAGAATAAGTTGTGATTTTGGTTATAAAAGTGGTGTTTGTCTACATAGAAATATTCACTTAAAAGTATCTCAGAGTATCTCCAAGTCGTTTAATATCAAATTTTTTTGTTAAAATGCCTCCATGGTGGCACAGAGCCAAGGTACATATACCTGATCGCAGGATATCTGCTTGAATGCAAGCTCGATACCCGGACAAGTCACTTTTACTTCCCATTTAATTTGTATGTAACATTATTTAAACACATATGTACTCAACCTAAGTAAACTACTATATGTAATTAATTAAATAAAAGATTCAATTTCAATTTTTGAATTTATTTCGAAGCATATTAGCATATATAATCGGACGTCGATTCGATACAGATTCCCTATGGTAGTGGCAAAGATTTGCTTCTTTTTATTAACGTCTATTCGACACATAATTTGTGACTTTTCATCTCGAAATACACGTATTGTCGATGCCGTCTAGTGGTGCACGGCATCTTCGAATCGAAGCCAAAACGATGTCAGAGAGCGGATTCTAGCTCTATTTTCGAATTCATTTCGAGAAAAGCCTTGTATCCAGATGTTGTTATTTCGATGCCGCATTGTTTACTGGGACGTACTCAACAGTAGATAGGTACTCTATTTTAATGGTGGCCGGAAATTTCGGTCTCAGAATATTCGGTTATGAAATTTCGGTTTCGGAAATTTTGGTCCCAGAACTATAAATGACCTCTTAACATAAATGACCGTTATGTTGTTTTCTGTATCCGCTAGTTTGTTGAACTGCACACTTCATGATTGTTTAATAACCTGTCAGGGGAGTTCGGGGGGCAGCACGCCCCCCGATACATCTAATTTATAAGTTGTATTTATTCCTGAGACCGAATATTCCGAGGTCGAACGAAATTTCCGATACCAAATTTTCCGCTCAAATCTCATGTTAAAGGTCGTCTCCTCCAAGCAAATATTTTTATCGCTTTATTCAACGAGGCTAATGTTTCTTATCATTTTACTGCAAACCGCATCGAATTTGGTAGCATATTTTTAATTTCATATGCTGTTAAAGATTTTTTTAATCAAAACTCTACAAAACCTATTTTACTTCTGACTTACTAATTTAAGAAATTTTCAGCCTGAAGAAAAAGAATGTATACCATTTGTTTTGATTGTCAACTAGGTATTCCATTTCATATTCGTGTAAAGGTATAAAATTGAATGAACTTATAATAGAAAGTTAGAAACGTTTATATACTTTAGGAAACAATTAATATCTAAAATAAATTAAATAAAGGCCGAAGACGCATGGTTTGTTTATAAAATTCAAATTTGTAATCAAAACAAAAGAGTGTACAATCTTATTCTTTAGCATCAGATTAGTGATTCGCTCAATTTTTGCTCACAGAGTATTAAAAAACTTTAAAAACAAATTATAAAATATATACTGAACCGAATTGTATGTAGTTTGCAGAATAATGATCGTAGACCTTAGTATTATAATATTATGTTATAAACTCATTTTTTCCCGGAGCCTGGAGAGGACCTTTAAATAAATGTCAAAACATGCTAAAATTACTAATGTTAGGTATCACTTTATAACGGTTAATGATGTTAACCGCTTTTAATAAATAAACTACACATTTTAGTACTTCTAATTTTAACTTTTTCTATTATTGTTCTTTAATAACACCATATTATAAACTGAGACCGAGTTTTCCGAGATCGAAGAATCTGTGACCGAATTTTCTGTGACCGAATTTTCCAAAACCGAAATTTCCTATCTGGTTTAGACTCGGACAACTGGCACATTTAGTTGTTTTACTTCCGTTAGACCGTTTCAATATATGTACCTACTGTCAGTTCCCTAAGGTGGTACCTAACTCGGTTAAACTTAGCTTATCAATTATGACGTCACAGAAACAAGTACCAGTAGGGGGTTTGTGTCTTCTCGTTCTTATAACTAAAGACGCTTATAGATATACCTACTACAATGAAACTTCTGAGTTTTAAACTATAGGTTCCTTCATAACTCAGAGCCACTTCATATTTCGGGTGCTTTAAATAGTTTTCTATGATTAAAATCTTGGAAAAACCTATGGTTATTGATGGATAACTATGACGAAATTCTTGATGTATATCAATTTCTATAATTAAAACAAGCACGTTTCATAATTCAGGTCATTCATTACTCGAGTGCTTCTTAACTAAGAACTTCATAACTAAGGAGCTTTAGTGTATGTCATATGAGTGCCTATTAATTATTTTGAGTATCACCATGCTCTACTCGATGCTAATTTTACTATTCTTACATGAAAGAAGAAACTTCGTATCATAGGTTCTCATAGATATAGCTACTAGAAATAGAGCTACTAGAAATAAAATAGTGTCCAATAAAATATCTTTATACTATAAGCGTATAGATTAATTATTAATTTCAATCTGTAATAGAATACACTTACTTTCTTCATCTAAATAATGATCAGTATATAAAAATAATTAATTCTCAGCAAGCGTCACAAAAGACCGTACCTATATATCTGAGTGCAAAATTCATATTTATAATTGTCACTTGTACTATGCTACTTCTTGATAGCATATATAGTATTATATACCTCAATGCATACCTATATATTCTTATTCTACTGCGTCTTAAAATGCTCTGATCTTATTGAACATATCTAATGAATATTTGTAATAAATTTCAGTAGAAAGGAATATTATATTATAATATACCATGGCCGGTAAATTCCAGCAAGGAAAGTTCCCCTGCGGAAAGTTCCACCAGAAAGATTCCACCGGCATTAAATGACAGATGTGGAAAACTCCACCATGGAAGATTCCACCATTTAGAAAAAATAATGCATATAAGGGAATAGCTATACGGCGTAAAGTTAAAGCGGATCAATTTGTTACAAACCTATATAACTATAAGTAATAAAAATGATTAAATCTGCTGTTTTGTTGTCTTTCGCAATGCATGTAAACACTATTTGCATTATGAATTAATTTTGAATTATAGGTCTTTCTCTTGCAATTGAAAAATGACTTACTACACCATTTTAGCTTCAAATTAAAAAAAGTCAATCTCAAATTAAAACTATAGTCAAATTCAAATTAAAGGAAGTGAATTTCGAATTTAAATTACTAAATTTCAAATTTGAAAAAGTAAACTTTAAATTGAAACAGTTCTATTTCAAATAAAAACATGTCAACTTCAAATTAAAATATCGTATTTTAAGGTTAATTCACAAATTTTTACTTATATTGAATAATGGGAGGAATAAGTTATATTTCATCATATATATATTCGTTCAATTCATAACAATTGCAAATATATGTTCAGTCAAAAGTTCGTGTATAATTGTTATATTCATAATATAACAAAGATTTATCAGATGGTTGAATTGATAAACTTTCAAATAATTTCTCAACTCATAACTTTCAAACATTTTATCAACTCCACTCATAACTTGTAAACATTTTCTCCATTCCACTCATAACTTTCAAACATTTTCTCCATTCCTCATAACTTTCAAACATTTTTTCCATTCCACTCATAGCTTTCAAACATTTTCTCCATGCCACTCATAACTTTCAAACATTTTCTCCATTCCACTCATAACTTTCAAACATTTTCTCCATTCCACTCATAACTTTCAAACATTTTCTCCATTCCACTCATAACTTTCAAACATTTTTTCCATTCCACTCATAACTTTCAAACATTTTCTCCATGCCACTCATAACTTTCAAACATTTTTTCCATTCCACTCATAACTTTCAAACATTTTCTCCATTCCACTCATAACTTTCAAACATTTTCTCCATTCCACTCATAACTTTCAAACATTTTTTCCATTCCACTCATAACTTTCAAACATTTTTTCCATTCCACTCATAACTTTCAAACATTTTTTTCCATTCCACTCATAACTTTCGAACATTTTCTCCATTCCACTCATAACTTTCAAACATTTTCCCCATTCCACTCATAACTTTCAAACATTTTCTCCATTCCACTCATAACTTTCAAACATTTTCTCCATTCCACTCATAACTTTCAAACATTTTCTCCATTCCACTCATAACTTTCAAACATTTTCTCCATTCCTAATAAATTTCAAACATTTTTTCCATTCCACTCATAACTTTCAAACATTTTCTCCATTCCACTCATAACTTTCAAACATTTTCTCCATGCCACTCATAACTTTCAAACATTTTCTCCATTCCACTCATAACTTTCAAACATTTTCTCCATTCCACTCATAACTTTCAAACATTTTCTCCATTCCACTCATAACTTTCAAACATTTTCTCCATTCCACTCATAACTTTCAAACATTTTCTCCATTCCACTCATAACTTTCAAACATTTTCTCCATGCCACTCATAACTTTCAAACATTTTTTCCATTCCACTCATAACTTTCAAACATTTTTTCCATTCCACTCATAACTTTCAAACATTTTCTCCATTCCACTCATAACTTTCAAACATTTTCTCCATGCCACTCATAACTTTCAAACATTTTCTCCATTCCACTCATAACTTTCAAACATTTTCTCCATTCCACTCATAACTTTCAAACATTTTCTCCATTCCACTCATAAGTTTCAAACATTTTCTCCATTCCACTCATAACTTTCAAACATTTTCTCCATTCCACTCATAACTTTCAAACATTTTCTCCATGCCACTCATAACTTTCAAACATTTTTTCCATTCCACTCATAACTTTCAAACATTTTTTCCATTCCACTCATAACTTTCAAACATTTTCTCCATGCCACTCATAACTTTCAAACATTTTTTCCATTCCACTCATAACTTTCAAACATTTTCTCCATTCCACTCATAACTTTCAAACATTTTCTCCATTCCACTCATAACTTTCAAACATTTTCTCCATTCCACTCAAAACTTTCAAACATTTTCTCCATTCCACTCATAACTTTCAAACATTTTTTCCATTCCACTCATAACTTTCAAACATTTTCTCCATTCCACTCATAACTTTCAAACATTTTCTCCATTCCACTCATAACTTTCAAACATTTTTTCCATTCCACTCATAACTTTCAAACATTTTCTCCATTCCACTCATAACTTTCAAACATTTTTTCCATTCCACTCATAACTTTCAAACATTTTCTCCATTCCACTCATAACTTTCAAACATTTTCTCCATTCCTAATAAATTTCAAACATTTTCTCCATTCCACTCATAACTTTCAAACATTTTCTCCATTCCACTCATAACTTTCAAACATTTTCTCCATTCCTAATAAATTTCAAACATTTTCACCATTCCACTCATAACTTTCAAATAATTTCTCCATGCCATTCGTATTCAGTTCATATTTTTTCCATATTTGGTTCAGGTTCCACGTTGTCGATTTCTAACTTTCTTCCTCCCTTTGAGGATAAATTGCAAGAATTTAACGAAAGGCTATTTACAGTTTCAAGGAAAATGGCATCGCATGGAATATAAAGCTGCAGATCGAGTTTGAATGTCCACTGCAGGATCTAATTCTATTCGAAAAGGTAACGTGGTGTCGTTATATCGTTGTAAAGATTTATAATAGAAAATAAAATAAAAGTTAGTTTACTGAAATAAATCTACATATACAAGAAACTTGAAGATTTCGTTAATTTTTTATTCTTTTTCAAAGGCATATTTGAAGTAGGTATTTGAATATTGGATACAATTCATAAATCGCAACGAAATCTGTAATTGGAAGTACAATTTTATTGCAAATCGCAGTGTTTTCAAACTAATATGCATTTTCTTTTTCTTTAGATTCTACCTTTAGAAGATATGAGAAAAGCCTACCTAGTGCTAGGCTGCATAGCCTTGGTGCTAATTACCAAACCTTATGAAACTGGTGAGTACTTATAAAATATTGCCTTTCATGTTTTAGTCAATATATTTTATCTTACCTACTTTAATTCAATATAAATAAGAATTTAAAATATTGAAATACAGTCATCCAAGTTTACGAACTGATCAGTGAACGAATAATTATAGATTTACATAATTCAGAAGTTGGAAATAAATCAAATAATTAACAACGATTTAATGCATAATCCAATTTACAGCAATTCAAAACCCAATGGAAGTTTCATACATATTCGGGATAGTACCTGTTATTTGTTTATCATCTTAGGTACAATAATAGAAATGAGTCTCCGCATGATGCTAATTTATCAAATCACGGTTTTTTAATGTTCCATTATTTTCATCGTGTACCCAGACCAATTTTAAAAGATCTACAGTAAATTTTAGTAGAGTAAATGTAAATTTTCTTTTTGGAAATATAAAATTAGTAAACTTTTAAAGAATCAGTTCGGATACACATTTCCTTGGTTGTACAATAATTCCCGACAGGACGAAATATCTAGAGCTTACCTTTTAATTTTCAGAGGCCAGAGACAAGTCTGATGCTAGGATCATAGCTGCAGTGTCAACATGGACGCAATTGAGTTTCGTGATGTTCACCACCTCTCCATTTAAGACCTGCCATCTTACAGGCCAAACATCTGCCTGCAGGAGAAGGAAACTGAAAAAATTCAGACCTAAGTGAGTAAAAATGTTGAGCAATAATTACTTAGTAGGGGTTTAACGTCTGCTTCGGAACCAAAGGCCATATCGCTGACGTCAAAAGGAAATTGTATAGAAGGGGCTCGAACAATCAGTCATAAGGAAAGTTGCTCTTTGAACAAAGTGACCTACAACCGTCGGTGAAATTGTTTTATATTAAAAGAATAAATATGAGAACAAGAAATGAAGAAGGTAATATTAGTAACCAAATGCATTGACTAAATAAGTTTTCATTATTCAAAAAAATTAAAGTAATTAAAATTTAAACAGCCTGTCAGCATTTATTTTGTTATCCACTTTTTAAAGTGCACGAACTTGGAACTAATACACAAATTATTACATAGACAAAAAAGACTCGGTTTTAATCGTGTTTTCGAAAGTCTGAATAATTTAAATTTCACTAAAAAAGTATTTTGCTGTTTATTAGCATTGTTTACAAAATAGTTGCTAAATGAATGTTTATTCAATCTATTTAAAGATTTTTATACTAATAATTAAATGGTAAATAGGGTGAAGTAACAATCTAACACTAGTGAGAAAAAGGTCTAAGTGGTAGATAGGTGTATTACACGACATGACTAAGAAATATTCTAATAAGACTTTCCGTTCCCCCACAGTCTCCCCAACGCCAACAACTCTGCTGACGAAGTTATGTCCTCTCTCACCGACACCAATAAGATGAGTGGTGACAAGCCCTCTACCGGTGTCGACACCAACGACGCCGACAGGAAAGGCAAACTGGCGGTAACAATCTGGAGCTCCGTAACCTCTACCTACACCATGACAGTGACGGTGGTCGACACGGCAACCACTTACTCCCTCAGCTTCGCCTGCTCTGTCGTGGGAGCCAACATGCCCGCTGCTTGTTAATTCTGGCTGTAAATCATCAGTGATCTACTTGCTTGAAGATAATCAACCTCCCATTGCTTCCTATTCATTGAGAAGCATTAATCTTAAAAGTGACGCAAATTCCAAACTAAAAAAGGCATGAGGTTTCAGGAAGGTCACTCCATCATTAAGGGAATGCATAAAGACAGGGGACACTAGGAGAGAGGTGATACAAGCCTAGTTATATCACTAATGATTGATGCCATTTTCCGGTATCGCTCTGATAAACTCAAACTTAAATTGATGTCTTAGGAATATTTGTAGATTAAAGGAACTTAAAATTCACAATCTATGCATATTGCTAAAAAGATAATTCCTTAATAAGTTTTGGTTGTTTTGTTTGATACCTAACGTGACAACTGAATGTTCTTGGATTTGTTCTGTTTTTGTTCTATTATTATAATTATATGTGTTAGCTGTGTTAGAAAAATATAGTAATAGATTTATTTAGTGTAAATAACTTTCGAGTCAGACAATGTAAATGTGTATGTACATTATTATTAAATATTTATTTCATAATTTGTATTGTTTTTCCACTTGAAAGAAAGCTAGACATATATAGCTATTTTCTCAAATATATTTAAATAGTTGAATATGATAAAAATTATCATTTGAAACTAAGTACATACTTCTAAAGAAAAAAGTTATCTAGTATGAAAAGAATAAATCAAATAAATATTAAATTAAATTCTAAAATTTCAATGGAAACAAAAAATTGAAAAACAATTCCATTGATATTCTAATGGATGTATACTTACCATCATTTACTGAACTTATTTGGAAATCAAATTACAAAATCAATGTTGTGCTGTAATATATGATCATAGCCCAAAGAAATAGAAAACCATCATGACTTACTATTCTGATCGACGTAAGAGAAATATCGTCCATTGGCCTCCATTCTCCATGCAGTTATCACCTCCCATTGGCTCAGCAGTGATGATGTCATAATATAAACACTAAATTGACCCCCATTCTCCATGCAGCTATCACCTCCCATTGGCTCAGCAGTGATGATGTCATAATATAAACCCTCCATTGACCCCCATTCTCCATGCAGCTAGATTCAAACCCTAGATTCAAAATTGTAAGCTACATAAATGCAGTTATTTCTTGCATGTGTACCGTTTTAACTTCATTTATTCTTTGAAATATTCATTCTCGTAATTCCAGCTTTTTAAATATGTTCCATTAATAAATCAAAAAATTTGTAAATATTTGAAATCAGTTAATAAGTTTAAAGTTTTCAAATTTCAATACGGCAAAAATAAATTAAGTTTCTCGGAAACTGAAATTAATCGACAGTCAGAGTAAAATTTCGTCATTTTACTTAATCTTAAGTCATTATTGTAAATAAATTTTTCAGATCATTAAAAAGTATATAATTCTTTTGATTCAAATTAGTTTTTCATTAAATTAAAAATTTGAGATCATTTTCTAGCAATAAATAATGGATAGATTTCAGAAATTGATTTTTGCTTCAAGTTTTAATAATATTTCAATACAAGATGTGCTTTATATTTTGTTATAGTGTAGTATAAATAATCTTAATATTAAAATTAATTAATAACTTTTTTAATGATTTAATTAAATAATTGATTAATTAATTAAATGAAAACGTCTTTTAACATTACCCCTCATATATTGAATTAATTAAAATAACTTTTTTAATGATTTAACTAAAACACTTAAAGAAAACTTATTTTAACATTACCCCTAATAAATTGAATTAATCAATTAAAACATACAAGTTTTTACAACAAATTATTGTTACTTTGGGAACAAAATTTTTGGTTGAGCTTCAAACTTTCAAATAAAATGTTTGAATAAATTTTTTATATTAAAGAATTAAATTAAAATGAAGTTTTTGTAAGATGTAAAACAATGTAATAAATATATAATGTAAGAAATACCCATGCTAGAACATAGGGTAAAGCGAAAATTACCACATGAGATTTAAATAATGTACTATTTTCCAATAAGTTATTTAATATATTAATTCAAAATTTTAATTGGTATCCATGATACCTACATGTATCATGGATACCAATTAAAATGTTATTATATATTTTTAAGTGATCTCCACAATGAGTATATTTTTATACCTATATTTTAATTATTTTATAAATAATAATCTACTGAAATTCGCATCCGGTAAGTGACGCTTTACCATAAGTAATATAGTCAAAATAATACATAATGTGTAGATATAATAAATAGAAAGCTAAATTCTACCCACATGCGGTTAAAACATTAGCGGCAGCATTGCTGCATAAATACGACACACTGAATGTTGTGAGTGTGTTGATTGACGTCATAGTCATCGTGTAGGTAGACGTTATTGACGTCCAAATAGTGACGGCGAAGCGAGGCTCTCGCTCTACCTCTGGTACTGGATTGTTGTTGATTTTTTCTTCCGTGAGTGAGGAGGAGATTGTCTCGACATTTTCAGGACTTGGGTTGAACCTGAAAAGAATTCGGTAATGAAGTGGGGAATCTAACTTGTGGTGATTCCAACGTTTAAAAAAATATTTAAAAAATGGTAAATCAAAAATTAAAAAAGTAAATTTGAATAATGTTCTTATTCAAATTTTAAAATATAAAGGTGATTTTATATAGAACTCATATTCAAATTTTAAAATAAAATTAATTTGATATAAATCTTAGCTAAATCGAAAAATATAAGATACAATAATTATCCAAAAAAATTTAGTAGGCCAACAAAAATTAACCACATAATTTTGAAAAAATCAATTTTCAATATAATTTTAATTCTTGAGATAAAAAAAATAAAAGAGAAAAGTTAAATATAAATATCACCAACTTTTTTAGTTTTCGGACACTTCGTCTGCGGCAGTTGGTAGTCGTGACACCAATCTGGCAAGACGTGAATTGGGTGGTGGTGAAGGTGACGAAGCTTAGTGTGGTCCAAGTGCTGAGAGCTGCGAAAATTCGACCGTCAGTGCGATCTCGACCATCTGAAAAACAGCGGAGAGAAACTTTATATAGTTGGCCATCCTTTTATATTTACTTAAGATTATCCAGTGAAACTGATAAATAAAGGCAAATATTTTTTAGTAGGGTTTAACGTCTACTTCACCCTTATCTAACGTCAAAAGGGAATTAAGTACAAGAGACTGGAAGAAGCAGTCAGAAAGGAAAGTAGCTCCATGAACAAAGTCACCTACAACCGTCAGTGACAAGCTCATGGGTGCAGAAAAGCTACTCCATGAATTCAGTCACTTACCAATGAATGTGACGAAAAGGGACACTAGCACCGGTGGCTGCATTCACGGATGGAAGAGGAAAATGAAGAGGCGATAGTAAATGAAGCCTACGAGCCTATTTAACACAAAAATCTAAGACCTCGTAGTTGAAGAGCATAACCCTAGCGCTATCCTCTAAAACTGCAGTATAGCCCCACCATAAGGTGATGATCACTGACAATCAAAAATATAAATAGGCTCACTATATTTATATATTTTCTGTTCCTTACCTGAAAGTAACAAGAGGTTGGAGATGATAACCAAAATGAGAGCTAAATCCTTTACCTTCATGTTTACAAACTCATCTGCAAGATAACAATCACGAGAACGGTACAATTGTGGCTCCTAAACCGCATTTCTTGATACTATTGTCACTCCTGATAAACGAGGAAAAATTATTTCGGCAGATTTTTCCTGCGGTGATTGACCGCGCTTAACGGTGAAACTTGCAGATTCCGTATTATAGTCCTTTTCAACAGGAATCATATAATGCACCTAAAAAAGATACACGTTGGTATGTCTATAGAAGGGTTAGTGACCGATATTACCTCGGGCATATCTGATAGTGAGACTACAGTTTTAAGAGCTTCAATGATGACGGATTTGTGTATTAGTGTAAGCTATGAATTATAGGTTCATTTCACGATTAAAGGACAATAACCCCCCCCCCCCCCTGCAAAAAAAAACAAGCAAAATACCCCCGGATGAAAAACCCCGTGCAATAAACCCCCCGGACAAATACCCCCCAAGCAAAAAAACCCCGGTGCAAAAAAACCCCGGTTGATATACAGTAGCGGACAAAATATAAGGGTAGTTAAAAACAAGTTATCTAAATCTTTAATTTCATAAAAAGTACAAAACACACATTATTGAGATTTTGCATGTATTTTCATGTAGAGTTCATATGTCTTCGTATGAAATTTCAAAGCATTTGGACAAATATTCTAGGAATAGTTCCATATTTTACTTCAAACACTAAATTTTTCTCTGGTCAAAAGTTAAGGGTAGCCATCTTAAACTTTGAAATAATCGCGGATATTGGCAATTAACTTAATAATTTGTGAATAATTCTTTACTATATCACTTCAATATATCTTCTACCACAAAATTCTACAAATTTGGCACAATTTGTTAGTGTTTAGTGTTTGAAGTAAAATATGGAACTATTGCTAGAATATTTGTCCAAATGCTTTGAAATTTCATACGAATACATATGAGTTCTATATGAATATACGTGCAAAATTTCAATAATGTGTGTTTTGTACTTTTTATGAAATTAAAGATTTAGATAACTTGTTTTTGCCTACCCTTATATTTTGTCCGCTACTGTATATTGCCTAATTCATTTTTTAAATTATATTTAACAATATTCAATGCGAACCAATAATCATTGCATTTTCGCCAAAAATACGACAAATTTTCAGCAAAAAAAGGTATACCTATTTTATAGTATATTTTAAAGTAAAGTATACAATTTGTCACTATCAAACCTGGACCACCTCCCAACTGGACCGCTATCCTAACCTTAGGTGCGCTATATCTCTATATTTATAACATATAATATTTTTATTAATAAAAAATTAATGAAAATTTATAAAAATGAAATATGCTATTTATATCGACCGGGGTTTTTTTTTTGCTTGGGGGGTATTTGACCGGGGTTTTTTTGCACAGGGAGTTATTCTCCTGTCACCCCATTTCACATCTTCTGTCATATAACAAAAAACGATATATTTAAGGCTGCTTCACACATGTCAGTGATCCGTCCAGGACGTCTCCGGTCAGTGTTTTTTTATCACTGCGAGGAGCCGGTACTGTGTGAATAAGTCCGTTGAAATTAAAGTAACGATATATTTTTTCACTGACACTGAATCACTGAGAGGAGACGGACCGGTGACGTCACGGACGGATCACTGACATGTGTGAAGCAGCCTTAATGGTTGACAGACATTTCGTCGACAAATTTTCGTAAAGAGGATAAAACATGTACTTTTACAGAATATTGTATCAAACTATCGAATTACAAAATAGAATAATGGTAAGAAGGAAAACTATTAAACAAATTTTAATCTTTTTTACTTCAATACTAAACCAGAACTACACAATAATACCAAATTATTTTGAAGTAATTTGAAATGCACGAAAAAACGTAAAAATTATGTCGTACCAAATAATGAAATCATTGAAAACTAAAGGACTAAATCCACATACAAAGAATGTTTATAGACAAATAAATTCAATTTTTTGTCTATAAATAGCCTCGTGTCACAACTGCCGTGAATTAGCTCGGATAAAGAAGTCTTTTCGAGTAATTTGAGAATATTAATAATAATTAGGGATGTGACAATATGCAGCATAAAATATACATAATTTTTGACGCGATATGCAGTATATTATATGCCTATTTCTGCATATAACATGCAAAAAGTCAATGTGCATATATGCTGAACCAAAATGCATATTGGAAATATGCATTTTATATGCCAGATATTATTCAATGTGCTGTGCATATTAATTATATGTTCAAAGTCAATTACGGAATTTAAAATAAAGTTAATCTGTTTATAAACTGCGTCCATCGCTTTATTGCAGATCACTATTTTGTGAATAATTTTAATAATATTGATCGCACAGTAGTGAAACTTTGGTCACTGGAAGATTGCTTCTATGTTAGTATCTTGCTGAAATATTTTTTGAATCCATGAGAAAATTGGAAAGTTATGAACGTTTATGTATTTTCAAGGTATTTTAACTGTCCATCGCTTTATTGCAGCTCTGTGAAAAGGCCAAAAAATGGGCGATTAACTGCTAGCGAGCGGGTAAAAATTGTACCAGGTCATGCAGAAGGGAGGACTCTTCTATATTAAGCTTTATAACTTGGGAGGGTTAAGAGAACAATAGTTTCTTTTGTGGAAAATCCTGACACAAACCCAAGGACAGATGAGGGTACGAGAAACAGAATTTCCCATCGAAATATGCGAAAAATGCGCAGGCAATTCATAAGGCAGCTAAATGACACTAGTGCCTCCATTTTTGACAAGGCTGTCATTGGTAATGTCCTGATGTAATGTCTCAAATGAAACGGTCAGAAATGCTCAATGGGGCTTAAGATCAGAGAACAAGGCAATCAAGTCATGAGAGTCTCTCACTTGATACCCAGATATATGAGGAAAGAAGTTGTAACCCTTCAAGCATGAGATTGTGCAAAGTAATGCAAGAAAATCATCTCTTGCCAACGAGATAACTGAAAACTATTAGGCCAAGGGAACAAGTACTCAACTAAAGAGGCAATGTAGGATTGGATTGTTAGGTTTACACCCTCTGGTACTCGAAAAGGGCCAATAAACGTTTCACCAATGATGCCCGCTTAAAACATAAAGCCACAGCCTCCTTGTTGACGACGAAACCAGTGTGGATAAACAGCTCCAGTAGGATCCAAACTTTAACCTATCCATCCAGACAATCAAGGGTGGCTCTTTCCTCATCTGTTAAAAGAACAAGTAGGAAGTTTGTTTTCATGTAATTCTGTGTACATCTAATGCCTTTTTCTTTTTGGGTCTTGCCCATAGGAAGCCTGGAAATGGGCTCCACGTTCCTTAACGTCTCATTTAAGACACTGTTTGGACGAATAACCAATGACAGCCCTGTCAAAAATGGAGGCACTAGTGTTATTTGGCTGCCTTATAACCAGCCTGGGTAGTTTTTGCATATTTCGAGGGGAAAAAGCTTCTCCTCGTACCCTCATCTCTCCTTGGGTTGGTGTCGGGATCTTCCACAAAAGAAACTATTGTTCTCTTAACCCTCCCAAGTTATGAAGCTAAATATAGAAGAGTCCTCTCTTCTGCAGGACCTGTTACAATTTTTACCCTCTCGGTAGAAGTTAATCGCCCATTTTTTGGCCTTTTCACAGAGCTGCAATAAAGCGATGGACAGTTAAAATGCCTTGAAAATACATAAACGTTTATAACTTTCCAATTTTCTCATGGATTCAAAAAATATTTCAGCAAGATACTAACATAGAAGCAACCTTCCAGTGACCAAAGTTTCACTACTGTACGATCGATATTATTAAAATTATTCAAAAAATAGTGATCTGCAATAAAGCGATGGACGCAGTTTAGTTATGATTCGAATGTAATTGTACTTTGGAGGTTTGAATGGAACTTACAAAAAAAACGAAGGTATAATCTTATTGTATTTATTTTTACTACAAAATCATTCTTCTTCAATTAATAGTAAATCAATTTCAAACAGTGGAATTGCACTTTATTATTTAATGGTATATATTTCAGGATTTTAAAAGTGAATCTCCTTCTATCATCTGTTAATGTATTTTTGTACTGGGAAGACACCCGTTATACATCAAAAGAAAGAAGAGGAGCAAATGTTTCCTTCAGCCAAATTCAGTCTTCTAAACTATCCTACATTCATATATCACATTCTGTTCATTTTTGTCATGACTCGAAAATCATAAACCATTTTGTTAGACCAGCGGTTCCCTTTAAAGGATACCCGAATAAAAGCAGCAACACTAAGTCATTAAATAGTAAATTTAAACTGTTTTGTGTTTAATTACTCAAATAAATTATATACCTACGAGGAATTACCTTTCATATTTTTCGTGTAGTACAACTTTCTAAAATAATTTTATTCATTTATTTATCAATTACTATAAATATTTACTAAATATCAAGTGTCATATAAATTTATTAATACATTTTTCAATATTACACCTACAAACTTTTTAAATTTGAATAATTAGCTTGATTATTTTAAATATATTTGGGTCCACAGTTAAAATCGTTTTCTATGCAGGGGTCCCAGAAGAAAACGGCATAGGTTACACATTTACATGTTAAAAATTGACCAAGAAGTGCATATTTCTCGGTTAGCATATATGCACACGTGCATATTATATGCTCTTGATATATATGCAGAGGACTGCATATATGCAATATGCACAATGTCACATCCCTAATAATAATATATTAGTTCTACAATATTATGTAATAAACTCATATTTTTCTTGGAGCTTGGAGAGGTTTTTAAATATTTTTTTTCTTACATGATCAAAATTCGAAAATGGGATACCGTTTGATAACTCGGAACTTTTCTTTTTTTTTAAGCGCCAACTACTTGTTTCAAAGAATCACTTTTTGGTAAAACAATAACCTAAGTATCGATTAACATTCAACAGCGAGTTTTTTTAAATAAAATCTTGAAATTCAATTGAGGATTAGCATTCAATTACCGAACACTCGCAGTAGTCGAACAGTGGGCATTTACCAACAGAAAATTACTTGTCAATGACAAATTCGACGATATAAATCTTATTTCTATTAAAATTATAAATCGCAAATGTAACTAAACCCAAAATTTTTAAATTACTGCAAAATGAATCGATATTGTGTAGTTTTGGTTAAAAACGATTTAAATTTATTTGATATTTTCCTCCTTACCATTATTCTATTTTGTAATTTGATACATTATTTTGTTAGAGTACATGTTTTGTAACAGTGTGTTAATAACGTCTGCACACCATATTTATAATTGAAATGTTAAATTATATAGTTTCTTCCTATTGTTCTTTTCACAATGAATACGTTATTGCTTTTTTATTTAAATAACAAATTGAAATTTTCATCCGGTAGCAAATCCGTATCTGGTAAGAATGCCTTTAGTCAAATTTTAAATTTATATATTTCAGGTGGTACAGATTTTTTTACCACACTGATGGTTACAATTATTGTACGGTGGTACAGAAAGTATACCACCTACAAAACGCTTTCAAAACTGGTGGGTAAATATTCCTTTTACCTTTTTAAATATTCCCGGTTACGTTTAATGCTCAGTGGTACAGAAAATGTACCACCTTTAAAAATAAAATTTGTATGCTGCTCGGCAGCTCAAATTTTGAACCACCTACATAAACGGTTAGGTATGTCATAATTCGTTGGACATATAGGACACTTATTTCCCTGAAAAGTTTGGGCCTGAAAGAGTTAAGAAAAACTAAAAATATTTTCAAATTGAAAATTCAACAGCAGATAATATTTATTGTCGCTTGGAGGGGTAGTAAAAATAGCCTGGTTTTAATTCTTTACTCCAAAGCGTGGTTTCAACGTGCCTGTAACACCATTATAAAATATTACTACCTAGGTACTTATATAAATTCATGTGAAATGGGAAATATGTATATCCAGAAAATTAACAACTCAAAACTTACTGGCAGTAATCTGACTATCCTTGGACAAAGAACCTTCAATTATTATGACGTTGATTCATTAAACTGCCACAGTGTAAAGTCTAACTCACAAAAGTAAATTTATTACCTGGGAAGATACAGAGAAATAAATATGAATACAATTTAAAAGGCCCACAATAGTCGCACAATTCCATCAAGTATGAAACAAAATAAAGGGGGTTAAAACTCATATTCACCGAACAACACAAAATTAAAACAGCACTCCCGATAGTCACGCTATATTGGATCCAGAAGGAATAGGGGGAAATCTGAATTGCCGACCAATATTCAAATATCTACCAAAAAATAAGGGGTAAATCTGAGTCATCGAACAACACAACAAAACTTCAGTCAACACTCTTACAGTCGCACTACGGGATTAAAAAAGAAATAAAGGGAGCAACTCCGAATAGCCGAACAACATACAAATTACAATTAATTAAACTTTAGGCATAAGTTAAATCATAAGTGCACCTTCACAAATCTCACATGACCCAATTCTACACCCTAACTATTTTTATCAATAGCACAAACAAAAATACACGAAAATCACACGCTAAATTAACTTCCATAAAGTGTCAATGGTTAAATTGAAATGGCTTAAAATTTCGTGCTACTAGTACTGAAATTTACGTGCTAGTGTAACCTCAAGCTTATGTAGTTTCTCCTACACAAGTCATTTTGAAATCTACGATTATATTTTTTTTCAATAATATAAAAATACATAATGAATAATAGCTAGAAGAAATAATACATAATGATATCGTGGAGAAATTGTTTATCCACGACACTCCCCCTCCACCACATGTTAAGATTTCAGATTATTCGGACTGCATCAACATAACTGTGTCCTGGATACAGCGATCCAGTACCCTTTCCTTTCCTGTCTGTTGGTCCGTCAATTTTAAGGTAACATTCCTCACGAACCCGTCTTTGCTCGGTCTCACAGCAACGACCCTAGCGATTGGCCAGTCTACCCTTGATGAAACTGATTTCATCAGGACAACATCATCAACTCTCACGCATCTCTTGACTCCTCTCCACTTACTCCGCTCCTGTAGGGTCTTCGTGTAGTGCCTCCTGTGGCGGGTCCAAAATTGTTGAGCGAGGTAAGCAACTCGTCTCCACCTCTTTGCTCCATACTGGTCTAGGTCACCCGGATGAAGATCTTTTGTTTCGCCTAAGGCATCATTGGACTTCAGAGTCAAAAGCATCTGAGGAGAAACGGCTATGGGATCGTTTGGATCGCTTGAGGGAATGTACAAAGGAGTCTTATTCACTATGGCAGCACATTCCGTAAAGAGAGTGTATAATTCCTCTCTGCTCAAATGACGTTTATGCATTTGTGTGATTGCTCCGTCGAATACTCTCTTGAAGGAGCCGATCTTCCGTTCCCAGACCCCCGCAGCATGACTGGCCCCTGGTGTGTTCAGCTGCCACTCACAGTTGAATTCATTACACAGTTCTTTCATTCCTTTCACTTCCCCTTCTTGTATCATTTGATTTCTCGTGCCAACAAGCTTCGTGCCCTGGTCAGATCTTATCTTGCGGCATGGTCCTCTGATGGCGATAAACCGCTTGAATGACAGCCTGAATGAGGAAATATCCAGAGACGTGAGTGGCTCAACGTGTATAGCTCGACTCACCAGACAGGTAAACAACAGCCCCCATACTTTCTTGGATGCTGTTGTCCGCCTCGTTGCTTTTCCGTCATGTATCAGGTATGGACCAAATACATCAATTCCAACGTTAGTGAATGGTGCACATTGGGTGATTCGATCCACAGGCAGGTCTGCCATCAACTGAGTTTGTAGTGGAGCCCTTAGCTTTTTACATATTATACACTTTGCCAGTTCTTTCTTTATAACTTGTGTTCCTTTGTGGATATGATATCCTGACTGTTGTACTTCTCCAGCTGTGATATGTCCTCCCTGGTGGAACGTTTTTTGATGACAGTGGTAGATTATTAACCGAGTATCTCTGTGTCTCTGAGGAAGAAGAATCGGATGTTTCGAAAGGAAATCGAGTTGATTGTGCTTCAATCGACCCCCCACTCTCATCACTCCCCGCTCATCTAAAAAGGGAGACAATTGAGAGATGTTGTTAGAAGCGCTTAACTCGCCGCCATCTTTGAGGATCTGAACTTCTTCTGGGAAACAACAGCGCTGTACGTGCTTGGTGATTAGCTCCATAGGGGTACTTTCTCTCGTTACAGGGACCAATTGAACGCGTGCAAGGAGCTTGTGGATCACCAGGAGGATACAGTTAATTACCGCGAGAACTTTCATCCAGCTTCCACACCTATCCAAAACTACCTCCATTGCAACATTACTATATGCTAGCTTTGTGGCACATGCCCTAGCTATATTGTCTGTTTCTGGTAGGCTCACGACCAAGTCTGGTCCGAACTCGACAAATTCAAAGTCATCCCTCCCCAAGAAGCTTGGTCCCGTTAACCACATCAGCAGGATTTTCCTTCGATTCATCATAACTCCACTGGTTTACTCGCGTTGTCTTAAGAATCTTCTCTACTCTGGCAGTAACGTACTTAGAGAATCTGGTTTCTGCATTGTTTAAGTAGCCTAACACCACCTTACTGTCGGAATAAAATCTCACAGATTTTATAGGTTTCTCGAATTCTTTTGACATGTAACGGGCACAAGAGGAGGCTTCCAAGGCTGCGCACAATTCATTTCGAGGAATAGAGCAAGCAGATCGGGGGGATAATTTTGAGTTTCCGTACAAGAATGAGATCTGAACTCTGCCGGATGCATTGATCGCCTTTATATACATCACCGTTCCGATCGCAACCTCAGAAGCATCGCAGAATACATGCAGCTCATACTCGAACACTTCTCCAAAACCCGCGGGATAGAAGTTTCTCGGCATGGATATCTCTACATCTGCCGATGCGTTTTTGATCCACTTTTTCCATTTACCGAGGAACAATTCGCTCAAAGGTTCATCCCATTCTATTTTGTCGTGTTTGTCATTTTTGGAGTCTTGAATAATCTCTCTCTGGAGCATCTTGCCTCCCAGTATTACCGGCGCTATTATACCGAGCGGATCGTAAGGCCTATTTACAGTGCTTAATATTCCTCTCTTGGTGAACGGGTTAAGGGGGAAACTTATCTTGAACTTGAAAGTATCCCTCTGAATGCACCATTTTAGTCCGAGAGCTCTTACACTTTGGCTATCCTCGAACGATATGGATTCCACATTCTCCGCCAATTCTGAAGAGGGAAACCCTTTCAGAACCTCTTCGCTGCTTGAACAGATTTTATGTAGTCTGAGGTTATGTTTTCCAAGGATCTCTATGCATTTGCGGAGAACAATGACTGCATCTCCTGCTGTTTCTGCTGCAGCCAATAGGTCATCCACGTAGAAAGATGAGTGGATACGTTCGCGAGCCTCAGCAGTCGCATCGTCTTTTACTGACAGTGTCGTCAATCGGAGTCCATAGGTAGCAATGGCGGGACTACATTTGTTGCCAAATACGTGTACGTTGCTACGGTATGGAACCAGTTTATTATCAGGATTGTTGTGGTCCCACCAGTAGAACCTCATCAAGTTGCGGTGTTCGGGGCTGACCAAGAATGAGTGAAACATTCTTTCAATGTCCGTCGCGTATCCAACCGGGCCATGACGGAATCTTGTCAACACCCAATTATTCTGTTGTTGTCATCTGGACCCTGGAGTAGGCAGTCGTTTAAGCTAATTCCTCCATACTTTGCACTCGAGTCAAACACGATTCTGACCTTTCCTTTCTGTTCAATTGGAAATACGGGAATGTAGTATAGCAACTCGTCTCCGTCGTCAGGCTGAGGTACCTTCTCAACTTGATTCTTCTGCAAGTAGTCCCCCATTATTTCCAGGCACTTTTCGAGTTTAATTGGATCTCTTCTCACTCTTGAAAGGGTATTTTCACTCCTGTGATATACGGCTATCCTATTGTCAGGAAGTCTGAAATTTTCCCGGAGTGTCAAGGGAAATTGTAAGTTCCCTTCTTCCGTTGTTTTGACTCCACCAGTCATGATTTCCAAGAATTTTCTCTCATTCTTTGACGGGGCTAACTCATCATCATCCGGGTTCTCCTTAAATGCATCCCTACATCTTGTTATATCAGTGGAAGAAGTACAAGAGAAGCTTTCAGTGGCTGTGAAGTGTTCGTAGATTGCCTCTGTCTTTGCGCACTTGAGCGGTAGTCTATTTGAGTGATACAGACATGTCGGGCCAACCAATGACCATCCCAATGGAGATCTGAAGACGTAAGGATGGTGACTCCCATAATATCTGCCACCCATTGCTTCACCACAATCAGCACCCACGAGAAGGAGAACCTTGATGGAGTCATCCAAAAGTGGAAAGAACTTTGCATATTGTCTGATGTGCTTGTGATATGATACGAGTTTGGACGAAGCAACCTCGTTGCGACAATCTGGTAAGAAGGGGTTGGTTCTCAGTGGTGGAAGGTCAATCCATTGGCTCTCCGAAACACCTCTAATCTGTAAACCAAGAACTCTGTTACCCTCTATCTTCGATTGAATACCAGAGGCAGTTTTTATTTCGTAAACAATCTCATCAGTTTTAATATCAAAGTAATTTACTATTTCTGGATCGGCCAATGTACAATTACTTTGGTCATCCAATATTGCTAAACAACGGAGAGTTTTAGAACTATTTTTTTCTTTTACGTCTACCACCAATGTCTTTGAGCATATATTGACCCTTTCCTCGTCTCCACATAGAACAGAGCAACAAGAGCTCAAATTTTGAGCATTTTCACTTTTATCTTCATGTAATCTTCCAACGGGTGAAGCCCGTTCTTTGAACATTCTATTAGCGGGTAAATATTTAGAATTAGATGACTTATCTGTTTGATCTCGGTGGAGCAGAGTCAAGTGTCCTTTTTGGCACACATCACAAGATACTTCCCTCTCGCATTCCCTCGCCATATGTCCGTCCTTCAGACATCTGTAGCGGAGCCTCTGGTCTTTGATAAACTCCATTTTTTCGCGATGAGAAAACCTGACGAACCTGTTGCACTCTTCCAGAGAGTGCTCCTCGCTCTCGTGAAGAAAGCATTTGTTGACGTCCCTACCGATGGAAGTCAGCACTTTGTATTGAGGCACGGAGATGATTCGAGCCTCAGCAGCAAATCCCGGCATGCTCTGTTCTTCCACGAAATTGTCCAGAAATCCAACGAAGGTGCGGAACTTAGGCAGTGAACCTGTTCTCTGCTTGTGTTCGAAACATTCAGTTTGCCATCTGCAACAAAATTTATCTGGGAGCTTCTCAAGAATGATCCACAATCCGGTTGGAAGGTCGAACATGAAAAGGTCGGGGCAGGGATCCATGTTAGCCAAGACCAGACGACATAACTCAAGTAAATCCTCCATCAGTAAAGAGTTCTTTGTACTTCTGAGACTGGGAAATGCGTGTACCTTTGCCATAATAGACTGGGTAACTCGTTCGCTGGACCCATACCTGGTACTTAGAGTTCCTCATAAATCTCGCAGGGCTGAACCGGGGTCATGGGCTCCACAGTTGATTCTGCTATTAATAAGAGCATTTCGTCTGTCTCTTGTATTTGACTAGAGTACGTACATAGACTCTAATGGGTCAGTTTCTGCCTGTTTGAGCTTCAGCGACATTTGCGCCTTCCAGTTCCAGAATTTTAGAGGATCACCCGAGAAGGGTTCGCCAATTCCCCGAAGTAGATCCTGCTTCATCTGTCTCCTACTCATGTGGTCCATTCGATCAACCCATACATCCCTACCACCTACTTCGTTTAGACACGGTTTGTCATCAAATATACGAGTCTTTACTTCTGGCTTGTACATTGGCAGCTTGTTAGGGAGACTTCTACTAAGCCAAGTGGTCAGTTTAGGGCGTGCACCAAGGTCCATTGACTGTGCACCTGCGTCCCCTGACTGTGCACCTGCGTCCCCAGACTGTGCACCTGCGTCCCCTGACTGTGCACCTGCGTCCCCTGACTGTGCACCTGCGTCCCCTGACTGTGCACCTGCGTCCCTAGACTGTGCACCTGCGTCCTTTGACTGTGCACCTGCGTCCTTTGACTGTGCACCTGCGTCCCTTGACTGTGCACCTGCGTCCCTTGACTGTGCACCTGCGTCCCTTGACAGTGCACCTGCGTCCCTTGACAGTGCACCTGCGTCCCTTGACAGTGCACCTGCGTCCCTTGACAGTGCACCTGCGTCCCTTGACAGTGCACCTGCGTCCCTTGACAGTGCACCTGCGTCCCTTGACAGTGCACCTGCGTCCCTTGACTGTGCACCTGCGTCCCTTGACTGTGCACCTGCGTCCCTTGACTGTGAGGCTTTCCAATTTAACTCACGAGACATTGCAGTAGAAATTTGTCCTGTCGGTACTTTGGCAATCGCTCCTCTAGAGTTATCCGCGTTACCAACAACTGTTGACTGAGCGATATTAGGCTGTCCTTCGAAGTTCTGTGCTTGTGACAACCAGCGATGTGTCAGGGGACGCTCATCATCCTCAAACGTCTCGTGTCTTAAACTTCCGGAGAGCTGACTGGCACTGCCTATGCTAGACTCTATTTCTAGTCCGATGTCTGCTAATTTCTGATTGAGAGCTTGGACAGTAGCCCGAGTTTCCGAATATATTAGCCCAATTCTCTCTGTTCTGATCTCCTTTTCTCTTTGATAGCTCCCATTTCTGAAATGCCAATTTGAGAACGCCTTGCTGCTATTCTCGTAAGCCTTCCGAGCATTTTTAATGGTAAATATCTCTCGTCTGATATCGTCTACAGACGTTTTTTCGCCTGATTCCGACAATGAATTGAGTAGGGTTTCTCTGTCCCTGTTCTCATTTGGTTCGAGGACTTTCATCGAGGGCTTAGGAGTTTCTCTAGGTAGGCCCATACTGATGCTCATCCAAGTCAGCTGCCAGCACTGTCGCTTGGAGGGGTAGTAAAAATAGCCTGGTTTTAATTCTTTACTCCAAAGCGTGGTTTCAACGTGCCTGTAACACCATTATAAAATATTACTACCTAGGTACTTATATAAATTCATGTGAAATGGGAAATATGTATATCCAGAAAATTAACAACTCAAAACTTACTGGCAGTAATCTGACTATCCTTGGACAAAGAACCTTCAATTATTATGACGTTGATTCATTAAACTGCCACAGTGTAAAGTCTAACTCACAAAAGTAAATTTATTACCTGGGAAGATACAGAGAAATAAATATGAATACAATTTAAAAGGCCCACAATAGTCGCACAATTCCATCAAGTATGAAACAAAATAAAGGGGGTTAAAACTCATATTCACCGAACAACACAAAATTAAAACAGCACTCCCGATAGTCACGCTATATTGGATCCAGAAGGAATAGGGGGAAATCTGAATTGCCGACCAATATTCAAATATCTACCAAAAAATAAGGGGTAAATCTGAGTCACCGAACAACACAACAAAACTTCAGTCAACACTCTTACAGTCGCACTACGGGATTAAAAAAGAAATAAAGGGAGCAACTCCGAATAGCCGAACAACATACAAATTACAATTAATTAAACTTTAGGCATAAGTTAAATCATAAGTGCACCTTCACAAATCTCACATGACCCAATTCTACACCCTAACTATTTTTATCAATAGCACAAACAAAAATACACGAAAATCACACGCTAAATTAACTTCCATAAAGTGTCAATGGTTAAATTGAAATGGCTTAAAATTTCGTGCTACTAGTACTGAAATTTACGTGCTAGTGTAACCTCAAGCTTATGTAGTTTCTCCTACACAGGTCATTTTGAAATCTACGATTATATTTTTTTTCAATAATATAAAAATACATAATGAATAATAGCTAGAAGAAATAATACATAATGATATCGTGGAGAAATTGTTTATCCACGACATTTATATATTTAAATTTGGAGGAATAAAAAACTTTTTTCTCAAGATACATTTAATTAGATAAAATTAGCATTATGCAATGGCCAAAAAACACTAACAACTGTTTTTAATTTACCCTCTTTATAAATCAAATATTTCATAAATAAATATATAATAAATACTCTTATGAGATTTCCTGAAATATTCCTTACATACAAATAAATAGACATTTCCTTTTATAATTAACAATGAGCAACAGAAAACAAATAACCATCCTCAAGATTAACATTGATTGTATTTAAACGTACTATCCTCTAATAAATACTCATAAATAAACCAATATTTTGTGAACTACATTTCCTTACATTTAACAAATAGCACTTGAACATTTAAATACGTGAGGAAACAATGGGTGATATAATAAAGAGATCAATTCGATGTCAAACAACATTTTCCTCCATCACTATAAAATAATGGACACTAAAACTTAGAAATAAGTACACAGCCAAAAAATAATAAGGAGAACATTTCTCTTGAAGCTTAAATAGTGAAAATGATAAAATTAAAGTACAGATATTACCAACAGTACGGGAAATGAAGTAAACCATTACCAACTGTACGGGAAATGAAGCAAACCATTACCAACTGTACGGGAAATGAAGCAAACCATTACCAACTGTACGGGAAATGAAGCAAACCATTACCAACTGTACGGGAAATGAAGTAAACCATTACCAACTGTACGGGAAATGAAGTAAACCATTACCAACTGTACGGGAAAAATGAAGCAAACCATTACCAACTGTACGGGAAAAATGAAGCAAACCATTACCAACTGTACGGGAAAAATGAAGCAAACCATTACCAACTGTACGGGAAAAATGAAGTAAACCATTACCAACTGTACGGGAAATGAAGTAAACCATTACCAACTGTACGGGAAATGAAGCAAACCATTACCAACTGTACGGGAAATGAAGCAAACCATTACCAACTGTACGGGAAATGAAGCAAACCATTACCAACTGTACGGGAAATGAAGTAAGCCATTACCAACTGTACGGGAAATGAAGCAAACCATTACCAACAGTAAATAAAAATTAAATAACCACCAATTACCACTGCTACAAGCTGCCACTTACGTTAAACTTAGACTAGGGAGATCACATAGGAGTTTGTGCATTAGGGGCTTCCAACTGCCTCAAATTACCTGAAATTTACATAGAATGTTTTACCATCCTCAAAAGCATATTAAATGTAGTTGGTGCAAATCTCAGGTAATTAGAGGCTATAGAAGCGTTCACTGAAGTAGTTTGGCTACACATACCTTACACTCTAACATGCTATTTAAGGGCCGTACACACGAAGGGTTGTTCAAGTCTTTCCACCAGACTTTTTGCTAAGCTCCTCCTACTTTTTCCTCGAGAAAATAATAAAAAACGATATAATTATTATTTATTTCAGTTGTTATCCATGATACCTGCAGGTATCACGGATAACAACTGAAATAAATAGTAATTATATCGTTTTTTCTTATATTCTCGTGGGAAAAGTAGGAGGAGCTTAGCAAAAAGTCTGGTGGAAAGACTTAAAAACTTACGTGTGTACGACCCTTTACACTCTAACATGCTACTTAGCAACATCGTAACGGTTACTAGGGTCTAACGCTAAAATATATTCCTTTCAGATCAACTGAGAGTGCAAATAAACATACGCTTCCTTTCTAGAAATATCTATGGAAGGAATATTAAGGAACAAAAAAATGACAACAATATAGCTAGGGGATAAGTTATGAATTATCAGTCGGATTCACATCTTCGGACATAAAGAAAAAGCGATTTAATAATAACCATTCCTTTTATTTATTATATCATTATGACTGAAGATGTGAAACCGACCGCTTATTCGTATCTTACCCTAACTAGTTACCAATTACCCCATTTTATTAATGTTTTCAGGGTAACTACAGCTAGACATAAATACTCTGACAGGGTAAAATCATACCCTCATAAAATGTACTTATACGTGATAAACATCCTCACTAAAGTTATAGTTATTATTCAACTAATACTGAGATCAGTGGGACAAGCAGTTAACTAGCTTAGAAAAAGTATCAATACTAACTTAGCTTAAGATTCTGTTCCACAGAACTGTGATTGACACTAAAATTGCTGGATTGACTTAATCTAAAGGGCCGTACACATGCAGGTTTTTAAGTCTTTCCACCAGACTTTTTGCTAAGCTCCTCCTACTTTTTCAAGGAGACTCTGTATCATAAGAAAAAAACGATATAATTATTAACATTATAACTGCAGGTATCATAAATACCAACCGAAATAAATAATAATCTATCGTTATTTCTTATATGATTCAAAAGTCTCGTGGAAAAAGTAGGAGGAGCTTATCAAAAAGTCTGGTGGAAAGACTTAAAAACTGCTGGATTGACTTATTATTCTATCTTACGACAATAGTTTCCAAGCGAGAGAAGCGTTATCAAAAGACTGAGGAAACGCTTGCGCTCACAACAAAAGTACAAAAATGTAAAACAACATCTTGCACCGTGGAATATATTGTGTATACTGTATAGGGACAAAAATTCACAAAAAAACAATCGCTAGTTCTCCTTATACATAGAAAATATGTAATGGAGAAAAATGCATAGATTTCTATTCAATAAAATGTAGGGCTAGTTTACGAATTAGTGGACGGTTCCACATTTTCGGTCATACAAGACAATGTATAGCTATAATCAAACATTTTAATTGGTTATTTTAGTTGGTATCCATAATTCATTCAGGTATCATGGATACCAATTAAAATAGTAAAAATGAATAAAATTAAAACATAGCTAGCTACTTTTTTTCTTATATGACGGAAAATGTGGAACCGTGCGCTAATTCATAACTTACCCCACCTGTACCAGTTTTCAAGAAGCATTTTACGCCAACCTGCAGCTCCAGTAGAGTGTGTCAAACCATTTAGTCAAATATTAAAATGAACAACATCTGAACAAAGTTTAGCATCTAGATATGCAACAATTGTTAGCTATCAAATGTTGAAATTTAATTTCACCAAGTCCAAATCTGCTAACGTAGCTACAATTGACAGAAAGTTAAGAAATAAAAACTATTTGTAGCTAACACAATAGCGCCAACTCCAGTTAGCTACAAACTAGCAAATTACAGCTTACAAACAATAGTAACAATTTGTGCTATCCAATCGTGACCATCACAATAGTGTAATTGCTTGGCAACAATCATTGTTGTGTGGACTTTGTGCCTGGTAGGGGTAATCTCTTGCGTCCCTTCGTCAGCAGTTCTTCATACTCTTCATCATCTGAGTGGTACTCCTGACTGACGTTATGAAAAGACCGACTCTTCCCCCGTTTGCTGTGGGGGATATTTTTCCCCCTGCCAATGGAAGGGGTGGACATTGGGGGGTGTTTCTGAATGTCATAGCCATGGAAATCTCGACTCAGTATATTCAGGTCTATTTGAGATTTTCTGTTTCTTTGTTTGCCAGAATTGAAAGAGTTTCTTTGAGGAAACCAAAGACATTTGTTAGAAATCAACGAATTGGAAGAATAATCATCATGGTTGAAATTTTGATAATTTTCTGCACGGTTGAAATTGTAATCATATTCTGCATGATAAAATTTGTGATAATTTTCACGGGGGTTGAATTTTTGGGAAATTTCAGTGCGGTCAAATTCATGGAAACTTCCAGCGTGTCTGAATCTGTCATAATTTCCAGTTTGGTTGGATTTATGGTAATTTCCTTCATGGTTGAATTTACGGAAATTTCCAGCATGGTTGAATTTGCGATAATCATCAGAGTGGTTGAATTCAGGGTAATCGCGATTAAAGTCACCAAATGAATTATTGTCACCATAGCTTGGTATTTCACCGCAGATAGCCATAGTTGTATCGCCAGTGAATCTTCGGTAGTCTCCACCAGGATAAATTGGGGGATTATTTTGGTAAACCTTACTGGCATGTGGAGGAGAATACCGATGTGGAGGAGAATACCGATAGTTATTAGCCCTAAAACTAAATGCATTCCTATTGCAAGTACAAGGCAATCTTTTGCAAGATGTACAATTTCTTTGATGTTCGACATAGCGTCCGTTATTGTGGCTATGAGGACCGAAACCATCTAGGTGATAGTGCGAATTGAAACTGTTGAATGTTCGATAGTGGGTAGTATCATTTCTGTCACCTGAATAACTTTCAGACCTATTTGAACTGTAAGGTTCACAGTTAACTGCATTTCCATAGGAGACTTTACACTTGGATTTGGACTTCTTTTTCTTTTTCGGTTTGGCAGCAATAACTTGTGTTTCTCCATTCCTGTTCTCCATAGAGTTTTCTTCATCCTTTGGCTTAATTTCAATTAATGTTTCTCTTTGTACATTAGTTGTTCGTTTAGCCTTTTGTTTCTTAAATTTAGCAGGAATTTCAACAACTTTCCTCATTACTTTTCGCTGGTAGATCTTCACCATCTTCTCACTCTGATGCAAGGCAAGAGTACTTTCATCTTCACAGTTCTCTGCAAGCTCCTTCTCTTCACCAACCTCATCAGTTTCAACTTCAGGCGACAGGTTTGTCTTTTTGAAGTCTCTTGGCACATTATTGTTCTCGTCAATAATAGGTTGATTGTCAAAAGCAGCCCCGGGATTATTGTCAAGAGCAATCATATGCTGAGCAGACTTCAAGACATCAGAATCCTTAGATTCAATTTTCTGCTTTCTTTTGTTTTTTGACTTATTCTTACGTTTCTTCTTGGCAGACTTTGCAGTTGAACTAGCAACTTCATGATCAGATTGAGGTGGATTCGACTGATTTGACACACATTTCTTCAACTCTTCTTCTTCCTTTTCAGTTAGATTAAACATCTGATCAATTGGTATTTGTTTAAGTGATAATCTGCAATTGTTATCACCGCATTCAGTTACAGGAACGGTGATATCTTCTTCAGGAATGGTTTCCATGCGCTTGTGATTCTTATTACGGAACTTTCCCTTCCTTATCTTGCATTTTTTGATGGGAGTTTCCTTTGGCAAGATTTCACAAATTTCAGAATTCTGAAGAAAAAAATACAAAGTTAGATTAACTTAACAAAATATAAATTATTCAATTAGCTAATACACATTTAGAAATTTGGGAAAACATTTCACAAGTAGCATTTAATGGTTTTCAAAATATTTTGATATCACCATTAATTTTCTAGATCTATTGAATATTTTACTCATTAGTTATATGAAGAATATAGGTTCTCTCGGTTTCAATTGGTATATTCCCCCTAAATGCTTTAATAACTAACATACTGTTTTTAATAGCTAGCTACAGCATAAAATTTATATGTTTAATAACAAACAACTTTTAAAAAGTACTAACTTGATCGTTGGTGGCACAGAAATCCTTAGAAGGAAAGTTTGTCTTCACATCAACAACAGAAGGAATGGTGGCTACTTGTCGATTCTTCTTCTGTAACCTCATAAACTTGTGGAAGATTCTCTTAGTCATCCAGTCTGCCTGTGCGATGTGGAAGGGAGTGTCCCCTGGTGGTAAGGTGGATGTGGACTGACTAGAGGACTGTGATCCACTTTGTGGAGAGGAGGAAGGAGGTGGAGAGTCCTTACTGGGGGGAGGATGTAGTGGGTGGAGGGGATGGGGGAAGTCATTAGCGAACACCTTGGGGAAAGTGACGTCAAGGTTCTCCAGAATGGCCTTACGGCAATTCTCAGCTCGGGATAACAGCTCCACATCTTGCCCACAAAGCTGAAAAGATAATGAAAACTCATTCAGAACTCAGGTATCTAACTACAGTAGAACTCCTCTATAGTGTATGAGAATTTAGAGTCCTGAGTAAGAGAACTACCCCGTATAGTGAATAAATTTCCTTTAGTCTGTCTGCCATGAATGGCCATCAGTTTTTATAGAAACTAATGGTAGCTATATTTTATGGCAGACTAACAATATTTTGCTCACTATACGGGGTAATTCTCTTACACAGGACTCTACATTCACTATAGAGGAGTTCCATGACACCACACCTATCAATAGTTTGTGCACTGATTTATAAAATAAAATTGTGTAGTTACCTCGGAAAGAGAGTTGCAGATATAAGCTTTCTTTAGTATGCTATGGAAGAGCTTGCCATCGAAATACTGCCACGGTCCCAAGTGCCACCAAGCCACAGGACCACCACACGCCTCATTGGCAAAAATGGCACACTCCACCCCCGCCATGAAGAGGGAGGCCAACTGCACAGCTCTGGGGCTCAATTGCCCCACAGGCAGATCTTGGAGGTACTGTCCCAAACTGTCAGAGAATGCCGTGACTATGAAGGCATCCAACTCTTGCCTGGTGAGAACACTGTCACCACCGCTACTCACCAAATACCTACAAAAAAGAATAGAGTTACATATTTGTTTAACGTAAGGAAATTCAAACAAAATTTAAAAATCACCAGAGTGCAGCTACAAAATCAGTGCATTTAGGTAAAATATATGTTCATAATTCAAATAAGCTGTTAAAACTCCTAGTCTATGCTCTTAAAAGCTGTTTCAATAACATTCTCATGATAACTAATTTCTTGTATGCATGTAGTAGCTATCACCAATAGCCAGTGTTCAATAAAACTTCCCCCACGAATCAGTTGGTTTATTTGCTTTCACCACTTAATATCCATATACCTTCATTATACTGGAATAAATCTTCACGAATTAGTATTCTACTAGCTACTGATAGCTACAACTAGTTAAAACTTTATATTTGAATACTAAATAGCTTACCTGAGAACAGTGGCAAGAATCAACAGTCTCTGAGGCACATAGGCTGGCTGCAGCATCAGAGGTGTGTCGGACCTCAGACAAGAAACATATGCCCTTATTCGACGCTTGGCATCATCTTTGCTGCAACCAAACCAAAGCCTGTTGACTGTAGGTACAGGCCAGTTCAGAGGTACGGAATGTACTACAATAGGTACCTGGTACACATTTTGAGGTGAGTACACCCACTCGCGTATTTTAACTTTCACTAGTGTGTCATCAGTTTCATCAACTTTAGGACGCAAGACTTTGGGTCTGACGGATGACTCGTCAATGCCAGTTGGAGTTGTTGTGGTTTTTGTTGGATTTGGTTCTAGAGGAGGAGAGTCACTGTCATGAGAAGATTTCCCTGAAGAAGTGTTGTCTGATTTAGATTCACTGGAGTCACCTCCAGAGTCTTTGCGAGAAGCTTTTTCAGGTGAATCAAATGACTCTTTCTCCATCTTGGCCTTTTTCTTGGCGTAGCTGAAGTGATGGACATTGAAGAGCACCGCATAAACATTTTGCCGTAGAGGACGATAGAAATCAGCAAAGGACGCATAACCGGACGCTATTTCCTGCTCCAGAAAAGGAGCCAGTTTAATTTCTCTCTGAGCTAGCAACTGATAGATCCATGGATGCATGAGGCCCTTTTGATGCCTCTCAGATGCTGTCCTCATAACCTCGTGTGCGATTAGAGGCATGTCCTCTCCGTCCAACGGTAGCATCTCCTCTCCCTCTTCCTCCTCTTTAATGGCTGGTTGGGGTGATGGAGGAGTGGAGTAGGTAGGTATGGGAGAAGAAGGAGCGTCTCCTCCTTCCATTGAGTGGCGTCTGAGGGTTGGACTAACAGAAGGACTAGGTTGCTTAGAAGAGGGAAAGTTAGATGGGGGAGAGGGAGAGGTGGGGGATGCTGATGAGGAGGCATGTCTTGTGTGGACGGACAGGCTATAGCCTGCCAAAGTGTCGCTTGTTTCACTGTTACCACTATCCTGAAAATAAAAAGTACATTTAAAATAACTTAGAAAAAATACCAGGAAGGACACAAAAACTAGCAAGAAGAAAAACCCTGTTTACTTTTTGTATTCATTAGGATAAATAGAAAAACAGCGGGGTACACAAAATTTACAGAAAATGAAGCTACGAACAATATAAGTGGAACGACAAAATAATCAAAGTTCTAATTAGTCTTCTGAAAACTTACAATCTAGAAATAATAATTAAGCAGCAAGGTTATTAGTGCATTTTTACTCCATAACCAAAAATCATGTAACTGACATCAAAAAATAAAATAGAAGGACCAAAGAAGTTAGACATAAAAACTGTTCAATGTAGCTAGCTACCTACTACCATACGAATGCATGAAAGAGAGAAAGTGTGCTGTCACTTACCAAAGAATGTGATGAAAGAGAAACTAACACTGGTGCAGTGCACTGAAGGATAGAAGAGGAAAAGGAAGAAGTTATGGTAAGATAACCCAATGGGCCTACAAAACCATTGGGATCATACAAGTGAACCGTAAGAAACCAGAGTTTTTCACCATAACCGACAGAAACAGTAACTTCAATAACTAGAAATCTGAAAGTAATAAACCAGAAAAATTTGAAATGGATAATTTTTAAATTCCAGAAGGTACCTATCTGCATGCCTTTCGTTTGTTAGCTATAGCAAAATACTTACTGGTGAGTTAGAGCGGCAGTGCTGTGAGAGCCATGACACATCAGGTGTCAAGCGGTAAGGAGAAGTGGCGGAGCTGTTAGAAGAGGATGAAGACGAAGAGAGGAGTAGGGAGGCTCCTGGAGAACCAGAGGCAGTTGAGAGACAACATCCACCTTATGGATAGGGGAATATATTAATCATCAAGAAACAAATGATGATACTCATGTGTTTAGCAAAAATGTAAGTTTCATTTCTGCCTTTTCTTAACTATGCACACTCATAATTCTCCAGTAAGAAGCATGCTGTCCATAAGTGGATAATGTAAATCATCACGCATTTGGGTCGCTAAAGCTTGACTAGCAAATCATTTGTTGTATATAGAAAGGAGCAGGCATACAACGTAATGTTTGTCAAGTTAATAGGGGCTAAACATGCTACTCAGATAGGTAGCTTCTTGGTCAAGTTGCTAAACTAGATAGTTATCTTAGTAGGTAGTTACGAAAGGCAAATACTAGGTTGAGTGGTTACTAAATGTTTAGCTAACTACTTGGTTGGGTAATTACACTAGTTAGCAAGCTATTGTGTTGTGCAGTTATGAAGTAGCTAAACTAGGTAGCTAGCTACTGTGTTGTGTATTTAGTAATTAAACTAGGTAGCTAGCTACTGTGTTGTGTATTTAGTAATTAAACTAGGTAGCTAGCTACTGTGTTGTGTATTTAGTAATTAAACTAGGTAGCTAGCTACTGTGTTGTGTATTTAGTAATTAAACTAGGTAGCTAGCTACTGTGTTGTGTATTTAGTAATTAAACTAGGTAGCTAGCTACTGTGTTGTGTATTTAGTAATTAAACTAGGTAGCTAGCTACTGTGTTGTGTATTTAGTAATTAAACTAGGTAGCTAGCTACTGTGTTGTGTATTTAGTAATTAAACTAGGTAGCTAGCTACTGTGTTGTGTATTTAGTAATTAAACTAGGTAGCTAGCTACTGTGTCGTGTAGTTAGTAATTAAACTAGGTAGCTAGCTACTGTATTGTATAGTTAGTAATTAAACTAGGTAGCTAGCTACTGTGTTGTGTATTTAGTAATTAAACTAGGTAGCTAGCTACTGTGTCGTGTAGTTAGTAATTAAACTAGGTAGCTAGCTACTGTATTGTATAGTTAGTAATTAAACTAGGTAGCTAGCTACTGTATTGTATAGTTAGTAATTAAACTAGGTAGCTAGCTACTGTGTTGTGTATTTAGAAATTAAACTAGGTAGCTAGCTACTGTGTTGTGCATTTAGAAATTAAACTAGGTAGCTAGCTACTGTGTTGTATAGTTAGTAATTAAACTAGGTAGCTAGCTACTGTGTCGTGTAGTTAGTAATTAAACTAGGTAGCTAGCTACTGTGTCGTGTAGTTAGTAATTAAACTAGGTAGCTAGCTACTGTATTGTTTAGTTAGTAATTAAACTAGGTAGCTAGCTACTGTATTGTATAGTTAGTAATTAAACTAGGTAGCTAGCTACTGTATTGTATAGTTAGTTATTAAACTAGGTAGCTAGCTACTGTATTGTATAGTTAGTAATTAAACTAGGTAGCTAGCTACTGTGTCGTGTAGTTAGTAATTAAACTAGGTAGCTAGCTACTGTATTGTATAGTTAGTAATTAAACTAGGTAGCTAGCTACTGTATTGTATAGTTAGTAATTAAACTAGGTAGCTAGCTACTGTATTGTATAGTTAGTAATTAAACTAGGTAGCTAGCTACTGTATTGTATAGTTAGTAATTAAACTAGGTAGCTAGCTACTGTATTGTATAGTTAGTAATTAAACTAGGTAGCTAGCTACTGTGTTGGGTATAGGTAGTTATTGACTTGGTTGGGTATTTACACTAGGTAGTTAGCTGCTTGGTAGAATATTTACACTAGGTAGTTAGCTACTTGGTTGGCTATTTACACTAGGTAGTTAGCTGCTTGGTAGGGTATTTACACTAGGCAGTTAGCTGCTTGGTAGGGTATTTACACTAGGTAGTTAGCTGCTTGGTAGAGTATTTACACTAGTTAGTTAGCTACTTGGTAGGGCATTTACACTAGGTAGTTAGCTGCTTGGTAGGGTATTTACACTAGGTAATTAGCTACTTGGTAGGGCATTTACACTAGCTAGTTAGCTGCTTGGTAGGGTATTTACACTAGGTAACTAGATATTGGTTGGGTATTTACACTAGGTAGTTAGCTACATGGTTGGCTATTTACACTAGGTAGTTAGTTGCTTGGTAGGGTATTTACACTAGGCAGTTAGCTACTTGGTTGAGTATTTACACTAGGTAACTAGATATTGGTTGGATATTTACACTAGGTAACTAGATATTGGTTGGGTATTTACACCAGGTAGTTAGCTACTTGGTTGGGTATTTACACTAGATAACTAGATATTGGTTGATAGTTACACTAAGTAATACAGCTACTTCATGCATATTCTGCATAATATTAACAGGAAGAATAAAACTTATAGTAAAATATAAAACAGACATCCCAGGCACCCCCTATAAACAATCCATGCCCCAAAGAGGTGCCGGGCACTCCAAGAACCACTGAAGATCTGTTCTCAGTTCAATAACTAAAAAGTATCTAGCATCAACTTGGTATTTCGATTCAAAGAAAAATACATAAGTACAATACCTTTAAATGATAAAAATCCTATCTAGCTAACAGTGACAATGAACAGTTACAAGAACACATGCAGTAAATTAGATGGTATTTATTGCTACTGCAGTACTACATGCACCTAAATTTCAAATCATGAAAAAAAAAAAAAGACATCAGGTGGCATCAATACAAAAGAAATTTACAACTAAGCGGGCAAAGGAATATTTAGCTATCATGATATTTTATATGAGGCTTAAATTATTGACAAAATAACAGAAACCCATAAAATGATAGCTAGTTAAAAAAAACTAAAGTCTACTGTTTTTGGACGGCTAGTTCATTCATGTTGTTTAGGTTGGTAGGTACAACACACAGGTAGGGTAGAGCAAGACTATCATTAGGGCGTTTTCACAGCTGAGAAGATACTGCAGAGCATAGCTAGCACAAATACCTCTAGACTAGATAGTTAGTAGTTACCATGCAGCTTTCACAGTGAGGATGTAGGTGCTTCTTCGAAGTTTAATATGATTTTCTCCCATCATCATTTCATTAAAGTCATATTCAAAATATATTTCACAGTGAAACGATTAAGGTATATTTGTTGTTGTTTTAAGAAGTTCAATGTTGGAGAGAGTGAAAGAGGAAGCTTCTCTATAGTCTAATCTACTCCATGTCTAGTCAGTGCCAAGGGTCATGTTGCAAAAGGCAGCGTCCATACTAACACATGACACCCGAGTCGCATTCAGGAGGCAGGCAGCCCTCACCACAACAACTGGAGGAGGAGCTCACACGCCGGGACACACTCGGACTGCCCTCAGGGTAGATTGGGGAGGAGAGGCCGCCACAAACACTTGCAGCGCTGGTGCGCCGACTGGAGGCATTGCTACCGTAGTATATCAGGCACCCTACGGCAAAAATAGGGACCTCACAGTGAAACTTCATAATAAGCTGTACTTTATTTCTGAAGCTAGTTCAAGAAATTCCATCTTATTGAGCGAAAATGAGCCTTTCCAATTGATTAATTTCCTTCTACTGAACCACTTCAAGGATAATACCCATCCAATTGAATAAGATAGCTATACAATGTAGCAATCAGCCAGCTTGCCCTTCTTCTATAACTAAATCGCCAAAGTAGCTAATCATTATAGATAAGGGAGTCATAGAAAGAGACACACAAATTTGTAGATTTTAAAAAAGTCTGTAGGCAATTCTAATGAGATAAAATAAGAACACCTGCTTGATATCATCTTGTTCCTTGGTATCCTCTAGTGTAAAAATTAACTAAGGAGAAAGAGGACCTGCTAGATATATAAAACATTATGGAAAATGTCTAGAAACTGGATGATATTCGCCAACAACCCATACTATTTCTTTGGCATAACTCAAAACAACTCACAAACACCAAATAACAGTTCAGATTTCTTGAGGTAGACACAACTGGTTGCATTTCATGTTTCTTTGGTAGCTACGACTCACAACACAAAACAGTCCAAATTAATATAGCTTGGTAATTAGCAATTGGAAAGTTCATAAAGATCGTGCAACATCAAATTTGCACAACAGACAAACAGTGAAACATTGGAAAACAAACAATAAAGCCTTTCATTCTTAATCTATTTTTTGTAATGGTGATAAAAATATATTGTCTATATCATCTAGCTACGTAAAAATCCAACTGCAAGTTATTTAATATGTGTATCTAATCAATTGCCAAGTATTTAGTGTATTTATGTCTTTATATTAAAAAGTAGTGATGAACAGATTAATTGGCAAAATCATAAAAACCTGCCTTTTTCACAGAGTCGGTACCGATTATCATCACACAATTCCAAAATCATAATAAGTATATTTTGAACAGGATTCAAATGAAGTGTTTGAGGAGCCTTGAAGGTAATTGGAATAACCACATAAGCTACAGGAGCTAAAATAATTCATACCAATAATATGCTATGCTTGTGTCAAGTAGTGAACATGTTTATTTATATTATACATAGTTAATAGCTAGTTACCTAAACTGTAGTTATAGTTATTGCAAGTAATTAATTAAAAGGACTAAGCTCGATAAACAATTATAAACCATAAAAAATATAAACCAAGATGTAAAGTATTGATTTCATCGCTAAAAATTGAAATTATATATATATTTCATTTCTCGTATGCCAAAATTTTATACTATTATTTATGTCTTTAATTTTGAAAATTTATTTATTTCACCTTGAATAAATCCATAACTCTTCATCTTCACCATGAAGCAAACAATTAAATTTAGTGAATCAAATTAGGTAGCTAATAGCACATCTAAATTAGCTATAAAATAATGAAAAATATTATAATTTTGTAATCGATAGCTACATCACTAATAATAAGTGTGAATTTGAATTAAAGCAAATATTAAGTATGAAATTTTTTTCAATCTTACGACCTATCACTCACCATGTTCATCCCTCTCAGGAGGAGCCACTTCAAAAGACATGAGTTCAGGAGCCGCAGAGGAGGCACTGGTTCTTCTGGAGGAGCACATGGAAGCATCACTGGACTTGCGAGAGGAGGCAGCACTGTTACAGCAGTACAGAGGCACGGACAGCTTAGCTGCTGAGCACAGACTCTGCGTATAGTCAGAGGGTGGGGGCAAGCCAGGGGCATCAGGATCAGTTGGGGAGATATCGTCTATGCTAGGTTTTCTACCATACACAGAGGACTGGTCAGATAGAGTGAGGTTTTTGAAACTAGCATCACCGGCAGTCTTCCTGCGTCTTTGTAGCACCATGGGCTCTTTCTTTTCTTCGTCAGAATCCCCCAGAGTTTCGTTCTCAGGAATGCCTTCCAAAGGGAGAGGGGAAGCGGACCTTCTGCAACAGTTTGAACAGGACAGAACTTCTTTGGTTGGTGGAAATACGTGCATGCACTTATTTTCAGTTGGAGAGGTGGCTTTTGAATCTGAAACCTGGTGAGAGGAACAAAGAAATTAGTAATATAAAGTGGCAAACAAATTAGGTCCTCTTCTTTAAAGATTATATTCTTCCTGTTGTTCTTAATGGAAATAGCTATAATCTTTTTAAACAAAAACAAAATTAGGTAGCTAGCCAAATAATATACCTTGACGTCACTGTCTGGCACTTCCTTTGAATGTATTGGAGGGCTGTCCTCTTCTTCTTCCAAATCTCCTTCCACATCAGTGTCATCATTTTCCTCCTCAGTCACAGAGGTGATGTCAATAGATGGAATTCGGAATTTTCGAGCAGAAATGCTGCCTGATAAATCATCACCTAGGTGAGAAATTTCAGAGTAGCTAAGTGGTTGAGAGTCTGCTTAAAAAGCATACAACTTATTGCAAAAGTGACACAGCTAATCCACAAGACATAGCTACATGTCCCCTCTCAAGAGATGTAGCTATTTTGAGCCCTTTATTTTTGAGATACAGGGTGGTGCAAATAAAAGGAAACCCATTTTCAAATTAGTTTATTTTACAAACTATCAAAGCTAGAAAATTTCTAAAGAAAAGAGTTATATTCGTTTACTTTTTTTACATCTATCTTGATAATCTGTTGAAAGTTACGATGAAAATTATACATCCTGCAGCGAATTAAAAAAATAAATAAAAAGGGCTTGCGCGAGCACGAAATACGCAAAAAAATTCATAATAGGAATAATTTATTTCCATATGGTAGTAGTAAAAATTAAATCATACTATTTTTCATTTATTAACGTTTTTGTTATTGACACTTTCATTCATGGAAATACATCTTCACCACCAATCACGAAATCTTCTACAAAATGTGCATTTTTTTGCAGAAACCATTTTGGAAAATTTAGACGGTGCGGTAAATCAGTTCTAAGAGTTCGAGCCTTACATGCATCTTCAA
The DNA here is from genome assembly GCA_947561585.1 of Caprella mutica. NCBI lineage: Eukaryota > Metazoa > Arthropoda > Malacostraca > Amphipoda > Caprellidae > Caprella > Caprella mutica. The sequence goes on from CANNZV010002938.1 coordinate 68,352, forward strand.
AGGATGATATCTAAAATCATGTTTAACAATTTAGTGAAATGTGTCTTAAATGATATCTAATCCTTACCATCTGATTGATATTTTTGTATTCTCAATATGCTGTTCATGAAAAATATTATTGTTTTCATGTGTTCATTCTTTTCTCCAGCGACATGATAACTTTTTGTTCAAATTTAAAGTGGTTTCTTCAGTTTTGAACTTATTAACATTTGTCAATATGGTTTTATAGTTGGTGGAGCAATGTTCAAAATGAGGTTGAACTTGCGTAAAACTTAGTGTTTTAAAAAAATTTAACAACAAAAACGCTTTGTTCTTTTTACAGCTGCATTTTGAGGGTATCGAATAGGAGATAAAAATAAATGGCGAGATGATTTTATAAAAGATATCAATTTTACCTTCAAAAACAACTTTCAAGTGGTAATTAATTGTTTTATTTTCTCTTATTTGTTACAAACAAAGAGTAGAATTTAATGTTTTTACATCCAAATAAAATTAATTATACCTCTTATGATGTTTTTCAAATATTTCGTGCTCGCGCAAGCCCTTTATATTTACCTATTTTTAATTCGCTGCAGAATGTTTAATGTTTGTCGTAACTCTTAACAGAATATAAAGCTAGATGCAAAAAAAGTAAACAAATAAAACTGTGTATTTAGAAAATTTCTAGCTTTGATAGTTTGTAAAATAAACTAGTTTGAAAAGGAGTTTCCATTTTTTTGCGCCACCCTGTATTATACTGTTTCATATATTAGAGCACATGTTTACGCTAACAAAAGCACAATTGACATTTTTTAAATTGTTTTCTTTACCTCTATATTTAAAGAATATCACAAAAACTCTCGTTGTTACACGTTCAATTTAATTCAATGCATAAAAGATCTAACTTACTTTCATCAGTTAGATGGCTACACTGCACTTTAGTGTCACTTGGTTCGCTCACTTCAATCACAATCTTAGGAACATGGATTGAGACCCCTGAGTAAGAGACATCTTCTCTGATGTCTCCGTCATTTAGTCTAATAGCAGGACACGTTAGTCTTTTGTTTAGCAGCCTCTTGCCAAACTTATGAAGAGACTTAGTTTCTTCACCGGAAGAAGCACTGTATCTTCTTCTGATCTCTTCAGTTTTCCCATCAGGTACCATCTCATCTACCAAATCATATTGATCAGCATTATCCTCTGGTGTCTCGGATATGATTGGAATGTTACTCAAGAGTGGCACTGAATTGTGTCGTCTGGTTCTCATTTTGGGTCCATAAAGGCAGACAGGAGCAGCCTGTCTACTATCACCTACAGACTCCTCTTTCACCTGCTCAATATTGGCGAACTTATCAGATTTGAAATCCATTTTAATAGAGGATTTATGGCTTGAACCAGGCTGCTGATACTGGAGAAATCCCTCTTGCGTTCCATTAAGGAAGTACTGAATGCTGGCGCAGAGCTTCTGAACTCTACCATCGTTAGAATTTCCAAAGACTTGATGGCAGATGGCGGGTAGGTTGTTCATGTCCCGACAGCGCAGACTGGCAAAGTTACACAGCGCTAGTATGACTTTCTCCTGGCCTGCAGGAGATGCTATGTCTTCATTGCTGCCTAGGAGGGTGAAGTAGAAGCTCTGTAGTTCTTGTTCAGAGAGGAGGAAGTTAGGCAAGAGGGCAGCTATCAGACTCAGTCTCTCTCTAGGGATTGAGAGGCCTGTGCACACTTCAGTCAAGAGGAATTCAACTGTTTCAAGTGCACCCTAGAAGATAAAAGTAATAGTGAATCAGAGATAGATAATAAAACCTATTAAACATAAACAATTAAATAATAGGAAATGTAGATAATGATAAATCTATAGGAAACATAAATAATATCTTCATCTCAACAAAGTATTATGATTCATTGATTATATATAGCTAGCTAATTAGTATATATAGCTATATCATAGCTATTAGGAATTATTTTTAATTAGATCTAAACAATAAAACGAGTTTTATCATAGCTACGTAGAAAAAACAATAAAAATGGTATGAAATAGTTAGTTATAGATTGCATTGATTAAAAACGAATGAAGAATGTAACAAAAGTACCAATTCATCATTTCCAACACTAAATTAATAAATGTCTTATACTCACTGAGAGCAAACATAGCTACCTTATAGGTCAATTTCAAATGCTGAGAGGAGAAGTATCGAGGCGGGTCAAACACCAGGTAGTCAGAGTCATTGCCAATGATGCCGTCATAGCTATGCTCTCTGCAGAAACCAATAACTTCCTGATGGTGATCATCTACACTCACGCCCTGTGTGTTGGAAGGAATTAATGAGAGGCGTGGATAAAAAAATATGTACCATAGCAAGATCAAGCTCAAGAGTTATAGAGAATTAGTGTATTATTCAACTCTTAATTTTTAATATTTTTTTAAAGGCCCCCTGCCAGAAGAAGCAGACCTTTTTTAAATAATTAAATACATTAATTGAATAATTAAATACATTAATTGAATAATTAAATACATGGTATACATGATATTTGCAGGTATCACGAAAACCAATGAAAATGAAAAGATAAAAAATAATCATTATATATTTTTATTACATGTCCAAAAATGTGAAACTCAAATACTCTAACTACAATTATAATTAAAGAATTAGAACATTCTTCATCAAGTTAGATTTAATAACTTACCATATCCACACCGAGGTGTCTGAGAGCAAGGCGCAAACAAGTCTGGAGACAAGTTGGTGGTAACCACCATATCTTGGGGGGTGGGGAGCCTTGAATGACAATATGACTGATTACCTGGAAAGAGACACAAATTTAAGTAAATAACCCTTTATGCCCGAAAGTCCACTTTCAAGTGATGTACTTGGACAGACTTTTTAAAGTTACTCGTTCATATATTAGAGCACATGTGTACTCCTACATTAGTTAAGCAAAATTTAGATATTTTTTAAAATGAGCTTTAGCTAGGTAGTAGCTAGTGCCACTCTTTTATTAGTATGTTAAACACAAAAATTAATAACACAAGATGCTACACTAATTCCTACCAAAATATTTAAAACAATATATTTACAGACAGGGTTGATCAGTGATCACTCAGAAGCTATAGCTACCATTGTATTTCAAAAAATAAAGTATTAATACCACTGAATGAGTTGAAGATATTTGATAAATTAGTAATTTCATACTGTCATATCAGTGCTAACTTTTCGGGTAGATAAATCTGTTATCATATTCTGTAGCTGTGGGGTTTCTATAAGATGGATATATTTTTACTCACAGTACCTAACTAATCAACATTAATAGTATCTACATGAATTAAGCATTTCATTAAAATAACTGCTTTTTGACATAGCTGGTTGCAATTTAAGAGTAGGTAGCTGCTGGCAATTTATAATAAATGTGGTGGACCAAGCAGTCAATTTGACTTTTTTTCAAACATTGGTATCTAATAAATTATTATTGGTAGGTTGGTAGATACGGATCTTGTTTGAAATTCACGAGCCACCATATTTCAATAATGAAAATTTGCAAAATGATAGTAATTATTATATAAACAAAAAATTCAGTAGTTTAGATACGAGAATTTTATACGACAATCGTGAGAGAAATTTGTATAATTTATTATCCTTCAAAAATGGCTTCTTTTAGACTCAAGAAACTTCCCAAACTTAGTGAAGAAGAAAGCGTGAAGATATTTAAAGAATATGAAATTATTCCAACATCTAAAGTATGCAGAGAAGAACATTCAATGACTATGATAAATGACAGAGGCTTCAAATGGAAATGTCAGAAACGCTCCTGTAGAGAGAGTGTCAGTATCAGAAAGAATACATGGTTGAATTCATGAACTACATAATAATTATTATTATTTAACAAAAATTGAAATATGGTGGCTCGTGAATTTCAAACAAGATCTGTAGATACTTCATATTTATAATTACCAATAATAATTTATGAGATAGGCTACTGATTGAAAAAAAAAAACATTCAAATTCACTGCTTGGTAGTTTTAGTATTAAGGTTAGGTCGAGTGTTAAGAAAGAAAAATATGAAATATAGCTACAGATGAAACCTGAGTTCATTCTAAGTTTCACTCACAGAGTTTATGTTGCTCCTATTTCTAATCTGGTTGTTAATCCACTGATCCATCTTTTGCTTTTCCAGAGCTCCATTGAAGAACACAGTGAGCCTCAAGTGATGACTTCTGGCAGTTGTGATGAGAGATGTTAGGTACTCGAGCATGCGGTTCCACTGACCACCACACACCCAGTCTGAGAAAGAATATATCTTATCAATATGATAGCGAAGAAAATGATTGTAAATGTTAAATTAAATTATTAAAGAGATAAATATTTACAAATAATAAAATGAAATTTAGGAAATACAGCTGTCCAAATGCTGAATTACATGAAACAATTAGAGCTACTACCTACTACTTAAAATTAAAACAACTTTTAATTACAGATCAATAGTTATCTAGTTCTATATGCTCCAAATGAAAATAAATTTTCCTCAAGAATCATCTATAAAGTGAATTTTTTTTACCAGTGTTATATTATCAATTTAAATTGAGAAAATTGTATTCAGTTGCTTGTCTACAAAATCAATACAAAAATAGCAACTACAAGAAGTTTGCAAGTGAAATTAGCTTTGAGTACAATTTGAAGATATTTGATAAGCGATAAATTTATATTACAAGACTGAAAAACATAACATAGCTATATTTAACATACATAAACCTATAATAATTAATTGTACATGAGAATCATTTCAATCTAGCAAGCCATGCTTACCAGAATAATAGCCTCCATATAGTCTATCCAAACATCCCTCAGCATCTAGCACCAAACTGAAAGGTTGCTCAGAAGGAGCATTGGTATAATCCGCAGACAGTTTCCTTCCATGCATCCAAGTGCCTCCCTCTTCCTCTTCAGTGCTATCAGCATATGGCTGATCTTGAGAGATGCCACATTTAGCTTGGCTAAAAGCTTCTGGGTTCTCATCTGAATAAAAATTGAATAGATAAACTTCAACTATAGATATAGACATCAGTTTTATAAAAATTGTAGTTAAAATGAAAACAAGTTAAACAGTTAAGCTCTCAGATGGTTGCGTATCTTTATAGTTCAGGAATAAAACCTATTCATTGAAGTAACTTTGATGATCTGAAGAGATATTAAGCAGCTACACCTTTATTAACTACAGTAATTAATCATGAAAATAATCACATATTTTCAATCAATAATAATTTCTGAGTTAGATAAAAAAAGTTAAGAATCAATTTAAAAAAGTTCCAAATTAAGTATACTTACCAGAAGTACTTTTTGATTGTCCTCTAGCAAAGTAATCCAATGAGGGTTCATTATCAGGATGAGGAGCAGAGGGTCTGAAGCAGGAGTATCCAAAGCTGGGATCATCCCCATGAGCATGGAAAGGACGATCAAAATCTTCAGAGTAAGATCTTTCTCTAACTACTGATCCTCTTCCAATACCAGGTCTGATATGAACAAACTGTCCATTTCTTCGCTGAGAAGGATGCCCCCTAGGCACTCTGGGTCCTACAGGTGGAAGGGGAGGAAACGCAGATCCCCGTCGTCCTCCAAAGCCTCGATGTTGAGGAAACCCTCCTCTGTGAGGTCTAGGTGGAATAGAAGAAATGTAACCTCTATGACCACTGACATTCTCTGATATTTTGATGAGGTCCACAGGAACACAGGCACCAGGAATGTTGGATTCCAAATATTTTTGGAGGTTATGGATTGTCATACCACAAAATGTTCAATAAAGCCATAAATAGAATTCTATAGATCATAAACTGAATATTTTGATTATTATAATAAATTTTAGTTCTTAATGAAGTTGCCTAATTAGTTATTAACTGGAAATTTAAGGAAAACATAAGTATTATGAAAATTAAATTAGAATAAAATTAGAATATTAGAGAAATTTGGTTATTTTTGGAGAGAGCTGGACTGCTGGAGAGACAAATGGAAATGGAGAGTTTATGAGCCATACTATTTTACTTGACTTACCACCTGACCAGGTAATAACAGTTATTTTGAGCGCTTCAATTGCAAATGCTGAAAAATATCTAATTTTCTCCTTTGCTACAATGTTATTTTGGAGAGAATTTATGATTATTTGATGAAATACAGTCTGGTAAATACTGATATGGAAATAATAATCAATTCAGAAGTGGTCGTAGCAAAATTAATGTATATATAGGAATTAATTTAAATTCTTCGGAGAGATCAGAGAATATCCCAAATATCTCCCATATTCTGCAGACTGGCCAGACTGCAGAATATGGAACATTTTTCCAAGACTCTCTGCAGGAGTTTTTGATTGAATTTTAGAAATTGGAGATCTCTGAGGGATATCATGAATTAATTCCTATGTTACCATTAATTTAGCTGCGGGAGATTTTGAATTAATTCCTATGTTATCATTAATTTAGCTGCGGGAGATTTTGAATTAATTCCTATGTTAACATTAATTGAGTGCGAGAGATTCTGAATCTGCTGCTGAGAGTCAGTGAGTAACTCTGATAAACTCTCTCTCAAAAGTCAAAATAAAATCTCTGCAGGTGGGAGAAGAGACACATTATGCACCATGTTTCAGAGGCTGGAAAATTTTAAGCCTATTTTTGAGCCAAAATTAAAAATTTCACAATAATTCTGAGGCGAGCCAATTTGGCTCATTCTTTGCAAATTACAAGCAAAAATTGACATGGGAACATAGGAATTAATTAAAAATTTTAAGCCAATTAGACATAGCTATCGAAGTTTTGATCTTTGAAATCTAAGCCAATTATTTGGCTTTAACAGACATTGGTAGGGTGTTTGTGCCAGTGATCGGTCAGTTAAAGATAAATTACAAACAAATACCAATAACAGGTCACATATAAATGCTACTGACGCAATGTAACTATCATTAGAAAGCTGGGAATTTTATCTTTCCAATCGTGTTAAACCTATTAATAGGTGTAACACATTATGTTATTAATTATTCAGTTAGAAGTAAAAATGTCCCATTAGTCGAAAATGCTAGTAATCATCATAGTAATATCTATGTTCGGTCACTTCCAATTTTATTATCGTCAGGTGGTCAATCATAAGGAACTAAATGTTCGTCATACTTGTTGACTACAATAATAATATATAGTACAATTAGTCTCCCACTCTACTAATATATAGAGTCAGTCATACTTAATATCTATACAATCAATATAGCTATAAGTATTTTTTCCATTATGTAATTCCTACTGTAGTAAGTTATAATAAATATGTTATAAATTATAACACTATTACCTAGTACCTACCCATACACACAATCAAACACTTCGTCAAAGGTTAAAAATATGTTAGATTTTAGAGTTGTCACTTCAATCGAAAGTTTGAACATGTTATATATTATTGCTTGCTACACACCAAAAACTAAGATATTTTATATCAAAGCTTCTACAACTGCCACCTTCTACAAGAGGAAAATTACCCACTCTAAAAATCAACAGGTTTATCATATAATTAATTTGTCTGCCAAGTAACTAGTTACACATTGATTATATTCCAATGTTTTAAAATTGACGAACAATACTTAATTTATTCATTTCTCAAATAGTTATTTATTAATTTAGTTATCCAGCTTAGCAGCCTCCATATGTTTTCTTTGATTAGAAAAGTTCTGATATAGCTAAGGGGTAACTATTTAAAATTAAATCAAACCGCAATTGTCATGCATTTCATGTCTATTTCGTTACAGATATCTTAGTTTTATTATAATGCTACCTATAACACATTATTTACTGATAAAATTATTTGGCCATTGTTGTACCTCCATTAGATTTTAATTGAAATGGTTCCTGAAGTTCCTAAGTAATTTTCTGCAAGTAAATAATAGTTGTTTTGTTTGAGTTTGAATGGGACATAATTCAAATGTCCGCTTTAAAAATAAATGCCGTTATATATGCCCTCTCTTCCACTTTAATGGAGTAGACAGTAGATTGAATCATTCTTCATCTGTATCTACGAGTCAATGACGTCATATCGTGGAGTGGAAGTCAACCTATATATAATTTACTTAAAAAGCCTATTTTCTGTTAAGTTGATTCCAATTCTTTCTCATTGAATTTTAAATATTTTGATTATTGACATATTCTCCCATGACACTAAATAATTGGGTTCTATATTTCTATATTTGACATTAAAGTATTATCAAATCAGTTGTTAACATACGTAACAACCTATTTTTTCTGAGAATACACGAGCGTAACTATTTCAAAAATTATTCATTTATGTTATCGGCCAATGTAACAATCTAAATTAATAAGTTATAATACCAGTTTGTTATCGGACGCATGACGGGAAGTTTTTCCTGTAATCGACTAATCGTCAGGGTGGACGGATGGATTCTTTGTATAATCGGACATTAAAATTAGATGTTCTGATAATCTAGTGATCGGACTACAATTTTAAATAAAAAGTTAAGTATTTGTTTGCTTAGATATCAAAATGCACCGATAGATTGTAGATTGTAAATCTAGAAAAGCATACACCTGGTATATCACTCTGTATTTGGTGCACAAAATCTCACTGACTTTTACAAAAAGCTGAAAAAGATCAACCATAAATTTCCAGTAATATGGCTGATCTATTAACATTTTCCTAATTTATCCATCAAAAATTAATGGTAACAGAAGAATCAATAGCTAAAAACCCACTGACTTTGCCAGAATATTATTTTCAAAGGGAAAAAATTCCACCGACATGTCGGTGGAATTTACCACAAAATACAGACTGGCTGGTATATTAAAAGCTTTTGAAAAACACTAAGAGTTTCAAAGAGGAAACATTCCTTTACACCAAATAAATTAGTATGGCTCATAAACTCTCAAGCTCTCTCCAAAATTCACCAAATTTCTCTCCAAAATGATCTAATTATCATAAATTCTCTCTAAAATGATATTGTAGCATAGTATTAACAATCTTCTATTGTTAATACGCTGAACTTGTATATTTACTTAATCTTTCAATTTCTATAATTTGATAATCATTTAATCAGACATAATCTTTATAATCTTGTAAACTGTTCATTAGAAGGAAATGCTATTTAAATTTATGACCATGTTATTCTCGTTAGGAGCTCGAATATAATTATAAACGAATAGCTATGATGTAAGCCGCTAATATAACTTGTAACTTCAGAACATAACTTTATAACTTGTAACCCAGAGCTACCTATAACTTGTAACCCAGAATATAACTTTATAATTTGTACTAAGTTATATAAGTTCTTGAACTTTGTAACTTAGCTATATAATTTTATGGAGTTCTTTTCTATAGATAGAATTGAAATTAATACTTAATTAATTTAAAAGGAATTAAGTAAGTATTTCAATTATTCTAATTGAAATACTTAATTAATAGTTAGGAACTTATAACATTTCTGATCATGTATTAGGTTAAACAGGACTCTGGAATAATATGCTTTAATTGGGATGTTTATTAGCAAATCAGGTTTCACTAAAATGAACTATTAGTAAATCTGTTCAATCTATATGTTATTCGTATAGAAAGCCATTACCACTAGCGTGTTAAATTCGAATAATGCATTGAGTGTTATTTCTATCTGCAGTGAGTGGAAAAACTTCTTTGAAAAGTACTATCAGTACCTTAACAGAAGTTTATTCACTCACTGGAAGGTTGGACCCTCCAGTCCACCCTTTAAATACCGTTGACACCTAACTAAAGTGTTCATAGTTCGCGATAGTCTCCTGAAGACTGGTTGGTCGGACCAAGTTCGGTCGGACTTGTCCGTCGATGGGTTTCCGTGAGTTGGCTACTCAAAACCCTTGTTCATTGAAACCCTTAGTTTACTCAACCCCTAGTTTATTTAAAACTTGTGTTGTGCTTATTTAAAGACTTGTGCGTAAGTCTTAGAACTTTGTATTATTTCAACTTAAATCTGATTACAATCATTTAGAACTTCCTTATGTTTAATTTACTTCCTAAAAACTTTACCATTTAGTCATTTGTCAGTTTATAGAATTCCACTAATAGTTCTCCTCAAGGTAGAACAATAATTATAAAAGAACCCGGAGACTTATTTTGCTCTATGGAAAAAGTTTATTAACACGTTGGCGGTCCATGACATCTAAAGATGTCATCATCATCTTGTACAATTGATGCCACCTTCAATACAGGTACTTTTGGTTTTTCCATGAAGATATGCTTATTTGCTACTGAAAGCTGGACAAAATGGTCACTGAGTGGGCTGAGGCAGTGCACAACATACACACCTACAATAAACTCGCATATAATAACATTAGAACAGGACGCCATGACACGTCTGGCTCATTTTATGCTGGTAAAAATACGACGTCTATGGACGTCTGTTCAATTTGTGCAAAGTGACATAATGCTGGTGGACCGCCAATGTGTTAACAAGCCTCACCTACCTAGAAAATAGGTGATAATGAACTATCAGTCCCATAGAAAAAAGGGCTCAAAATAACTGTCAAAAACTCACCCATTAAAATGGCGAGTTTGGACATGATTTATTACCTGGCTCTTACGAAAAACACAACCAACTGACCGATGACTTGACTTTCCCACAATAATCACAAGCTACCTGACTAACTGTAAATAAGTGAAATAACAAGTAGGTAAATCACTCATAAATAGTCAAGAGATACACACGCATCAGACATGAAGCGTAAGTATATTATTAAGCGTAAAATCTTCATTAAGAAGTCAAATTTCTTCTTCAAAGTATCTTAAATGTGGCGACCTGGATCCAAGTTCTCACTAATCTGGC